>JAGXCT010031807.1:1252-18018 GCA_022495035.1 Philopotamus ludificatus
AATCATAACTTTAATCAATTATAAAAATATATACCGTATCATATTTAGAAATAATTTCGTTTTTTAAACAGCTATCTATTAGTCGATCGGCGTGCATTTTCAATGCAAATATTAATAATAAAAAAATATACTAAAAAAATCTAATAAATATATCGCTGGAATTGTTTTGTTTAGTTTTAGGAATCCTTAACCTTTAAATATTACACAATTTCTGTTTCAGAGATTTTTCTAAAGTGAGTTGAATTTAATGTATTTTTTCTGTGATTTCGAGCTTTGTAAAACGTGCTACTGAAAAAAGTTTTGAACTACAACTTCAAAATTTAAAAGGATTTAACAATATTTTTGTTTTTTTAAATATTTTATATACACGTTATTGATGGCTGACAAGATATATTAATTTTTGAAAAGAAATTCATTACTTAAAAATGATCTTACAGTTTGTAATTGGATGTAAAAAGTTATTTAATAAATAAAAAAAAAGATCAGATGTATGTATATATATATTTATCCTAAAACTTACCTTCGCCCTATTGAAATCGACGCCTAAACTTATTCCGTCTTTGGGCGATAACTAATGGCTTTCAGAGCTGCTTATCGAAGTCTCTTGGGCCAGGAGTCATGGCTTTACCTTTCCTAAATTTTGATGAATATAATATTAAAATGAAGGGCACCCGTCGATCAACTAGCGTGAAAGCTAAGATTCATATCTTAAATTTAATTATAACAATTGAAGAGGGCTCTTATTTTCCTGAATATTTTTAAGGCCATTAAAACGGATCCTCCCACGAAAGAAAAGTTTTAAATATACATATATACAAAACAGTGCAAAATATGTATATGATAAATAAATCTGGTCTCTAACGGATTTCTCACCACAGAGACAGTATACCCTGGGAAGGAAAACCCTAATCTGTTGACTAATAATTGGTCTAGTCTCGATACTTTCGCTCCTCTTCCTTCTTACTAGGAGATCCCTATCTGAGGAGGTCTTTCCCATGATGAAAGGATTGCTATTGCGCGACAGGGCTAATAATCACTTGCGACCTACTTGAGACTCGTTTTGGGCAGATGTGCATATGTATGCCTGTGTATATCTATATAGGTGTGTGTGTATATACTTGTCACTTGTGACTCATTATAGCGCAGATAATGTCCTAGAGAAGAGATTAAACGAATACTGAGACAAAACCCCTTCTACTTGCCTGGACACAGTCGAGAGGGTAAAATCCGATACAATGCCAGCAATGACCAAGAGAGGGAAACTCTCTACAAAAAACCGCATACCAAGACGTGGTATGGACATGAAAGGGGAGCCCTCACGTCACGTGTGAGACTCAGTTTCCTTTAGCCTCGACTGCCATTCGAGAGTTTGGCAAGCCCCATGCCCTCAGCGAGAGCCTTGTGGCTGGCAAAAGATGATGATGATGATATATCTATGGCAGTAAAAAACAGTCAAAGGATTTTCGATTTCAATATAGATAATAAAAATGATATTTTATACATTTCCTAATTTCGATTTACACGGTAATACGCTAGAATCGTGATAAATTATTATTATATATTACCTGGAAAACCTCCTGTCATATCCGTGTTATACGAGGCTCAAGATTAATACAAAATGATGCTGTGCCTCCTAAAAGACTATAATTGTATGTTTGCATAGAATATAAAATTGTTTTATTATAATCCTTTGTTATCACTTTGATCCAATTTATTAGACTTATTTTTATGGTAAAATTTAGATTTTCATTGCTAGTACATTATTCAATATTTTGGGATTCTTTAAAAGCTGCGTAATAAGCGATTGCGAACTTTTACCGTGGGTTAAACTTTTCATCGACTTCTAAAATAAAATGTTCTATAATAGTTTATCAGCTATTTATTCTCAGCCTCACAATCGTTTTCAGAGTCATTAATCATGGTAGGTTAATCTAACACTTCAACAAGCACTTTTTGGTTAAAAGCGTGTTCAATACTAATTCGATATCTCGAATATTCAGGTCATCAAATCCTTCTCCGATAAAACTATGAACAATTCATCTTCAATCGGTGATACGGAGATGTACGAGTGTTTTGGGTTTTGTCCATTTTACTCTTCGTCTGAATTTTTGGGATCTTTTGAGTTTCGCAACGTATTGCTTAAAAACTGAGTGTCCCAAATCTAACTTCCGAATATTAATGGGATTATGGTGGGATTTTTATTTGATATATTTTTCTAAAGCCGTGCTATGCCAGTAAATGGCACAATACGAGGGTCAGGGGTATTTAATGTATTTTTAATATTTTATTTGTTTATACGATTATGTATAGCGACACAATGGACGTTGCAATCTTGCGACGACAGCTCAATTCCAAATATTTTCATCCCCGCAAAATAAATCACAACCCCACAATTCCCCAGGCCGCAATACAATAACCATTTTAAAGCGAGTTGATACGACACGCACTCACTTGTCGAGACGGGTCATCCCCAGTGCAAACATCCCCCCCACAGTGTGCACAGCTAATGACAATCGTTTGAAAGTCGCGCGCAAAACAGGAAACGATTTCAAATATCGAATTTCGCGCGGTCGCCGCCCGACCGGAAGCGGACGCCACGCGCCGAGCGCGCACTTCCGCCGGTCACGTGGCCGGCGAGCCGGGGAGGGGGCGGCGGCGCCCCCCGACCGAGGATCATCCCCCGGAGATACGCAGCGTCCACAGTCAAGGTCGCCAATCTATTAATTGTTTTGTCGGTGGTGAAATAAGGGGATTATTTTGCCCCGATTTTTGTTTTTTTTATATGTAACAGTTGGCCATAATGCGATTAAATAAACATAGAATATGATTTTATTTTAATAGCTTAAACATAACGCAATAAAATTCTGCGCTTGAGGCCTAAGATTTATTCTGGGCTTGAGATTTATTTTATTAGAACTTATTATTATTACGTAATTTTTATTTTTATGATTATAATCAGGGCTACGAACCGTTATATTTTGGAATAATAAATGGATATGAACCGTTATATTATTTGGGTTCAGCCCCGGGGGCGTCTTTTCAACATAGAACATTGTTTTTAGCGGGTTAAACCCAAAATTCGATTAATTTTGTTTTAATTGAACCAAAACGAAGTCCAATAAAATAACGGTAATTTTATTTGAAAATAATTATAAAAGCTATTCTTGTAAAAACTCATAATAAAATTAGAAGAAAAAAATCTTATATAATTGGTTTTGATATCGTCGATTTAAACGATATCTCACCCCTCTTATAACGCCTTAAAGCCGATATATCGGCTTATAACGAACGATAGAATAAAGACGATTATCAGTTCTAGGGTATCATGAGAATTCTTGTTTTATAAATTTATACATAATATAAAACAAGAATTTTTAATATCTTTTAATTACATATTTAAAAAAGCGCGACATATCAAAATTATTAATAAAAAAATGTTCTTTTTAAAGTGCTGACTTTTCCGGGAATTTTCTAGCTAATTTCCAACGAAAATGAACATAATCTATGTTTGATTTTTGTTTTTTACTAATTAATAGGAATTGATAAAATTGTTTGATAAATTTTGCTCAGAATTGAGAAAATAAAAGAAAAACGTTATTTTGTTAAAAAAATATTTTAACAAAATAACTAAAATATTATTAAAGGAATTTTCTCTAGATCGACCCCTATTAGAAGATTAATTTTCTTTATCGACCCATTTTCATTTTTCTTCATAATATACGGCATACAACATAATGTACATAAAAAACTAAAGACAACAATTTTACTAAGAATATGAACAAAAAATTGGAAAAAAGTGGTTTATTAGAGTTATGTTTTATTATTTTTGTACCATTTTAATTATATGAATATATAAATAATGCAATGGTTGTAGTTTTTGGCTTGTTATAATACTTTTTACTTTAGTCAACAATAATCGTAAACCCCTGCGTTCTGTAGTATTTAATCGATTTCTAGTATTTCTTCCTATATTAAATAAGTGAGAATTGAGAAAATTCGAAAAATAATTGTTCAGTGGATTAATTTGTTGTATTTTTTGTAATAAGTTTGCATTTCAAAATTTGGCATAACCACTTGTTAGAAAATTGATTTTCTTTGACTAATTCTCCTTTAGTTTTAGTAATTCTTTGGTTGCTTGTGTAGCTTTCAAATAGATTTATAATTGGGATATCTAAACTTTCCAAATTTGATAACTAACATAATCTTTTAATTGTTTCAAGCGGCCAGTGTAGATTTAATTTTATATTTTTCAAGATCAGAAAGCTGATGAGAAAGATTTTAAGTAGAAATAAGCTAATAAATAGAATTTTAAAACGGAAAACCTTTCAAAAACTATATACCCTTTTTTAACATCCATCGACCCCCAGGAGATTCACCTAGACCCACCCTGTTGGGAACCTCCGATCTAGTCAAATCAATTATTTATTCTCTAGTTATGTTTAAATTAATTGAAAAAAAATTATACTTGATATTTTATTTAAAAACTATTAATTATTTTATGAGCTCTCTAAAAAATGTAACTTGACATGAAAAATGAGATAAAAAATCATATTTTTGCCGTATATCCGTCCACCCTATTCGCTGCTCTCATCGCAGCGAGGGTGGATGCAATTCAAAATTAACCATCACCATAATTCATGTGTCGCAAGAGGGTCCAAGACACTCGCACGATACTTTTTGTCCTCTCCCTCATTTGCAGAAAAATGCAAATGCAGCCTCCGGTGGAGCGGGGTGTAGTGGGAAGCGACGGGATCCGGAAGTGACGCGGCTTGGTGCGCGCGCATCGCAAATCTCTTCTTTACAACTTCCGGCGTCGGGCCGCGTGCGCACTCACCCTAATGGCGGTGCGTTATTGATAAAAACATTAACATCACTATTAGCTCAGCGACGAGCTAAGCCATTTGTAGCTACGATGTTTTATTCATAATTATGCATCGGATGCATGGGAGAGTGCGGTGCATATCGATGACGCATTCGCGACATGTATTGGGTTGTTCGGAAAGTCATTTCGTTTTTTCCCAACAGAGGACTAAATTTTATCTTTTCACAGGCAACTTTGCACTTAAGCCGCATAATCATTATATATCTTGACAGCTGATATAGCAAGGCTTGCTTGGAAAAAAAAATATTGATTCTACGCAGTAGTTTTTGGTTGGTACCCTTTCAAATATAGAAAGTGAAAAGGTAAAAATGCTGTTCAAGTAAGAAAAAAAATATCCGATGTGTATGGAGAGGATGTATTGACAGAACTAAAACTGGTTTGCAAAATTTCGATCCGGAAATTTTGTTGTTGAAGATGCACCACGTTCTGGAAGGCTAGTTGAAGCTGATGAATACACAATAAAGGCATTATCTGATGCGACGGCTCTTGAAATTGCTGAGATTAAATTGATAGAATTCGACCGTTCATGATCATTTGAAACGCCCAATCTCAAAACTCGACATATGGGTTCCTCAAGTTCTTACGGAAAGAAATATCTGTGATTTGCTTCTCAAACGTCAAGAAAATGATCCATTTTTGAAGCGCATCTTCACTGGGGACAAGAAATGGGTTGTCTAGAACAATGTTAAACGCAAGAGATCATGGAGTAAAAAAGATGAACCAGCTCAAAGCACTTCGAAAGCTGATATTCATAAAAAAATGTGATGCTATCTGTTTGGAACTGTGGGAATTAAAAGGAATCGTTTTTTTAAGCTTCTACCGGACAACACAACGATCAATTCTGAAGTGTACTGTCATCAGCTGAACAAATTGAATGATTCACTTAAAGAGAAAAGGTCAGAATTGATCAATATAAAAGGTGTAGTGTTCAACCAAGATAATGCAAGACCTCATACAAGTTTGTTAGCTCACCAAAAGCTTTTACAGCTTGGATGGAATATACTGCCACAGCCACTACATTCTCTAGATCTGGCACCTTCTGATTATTATTTGTTCCGGTCTCTACAATTTTTTTTTGACTGTAAAACCTTTGCTTCAAATGAGGAGGTCAAAAATCACTTGGATCAGTTTTTTGCCAGCAAAGAATAAAAATGTTATGAGCGTGGAATCATGCTATTGCCAAAAAGATGGCAAAAGGTATTGGACCAGAATGGAAAATATATAATACAATTAAATATTTATTCACTAGAAGAAAATCGTCTTTCATTTTCATGAAAAAAAGAACGAAATTACTTTCCGTACAACCTGATACAACGCATTCGACATATAAGAAGAAACGCAGTGATAATTGAATATGTCGTTCGATACTGCTAACAATCCGGCACCGTGTTTTTGAGAGACGTTGAGTAACTGCCGACATCTTCGAAGGTCGTGTTAGCTTTTCCAGCTTGTTCCACTTTTTACGTAGAAAAAAGTTTTCATTGTGGAGTGTCTGTACATGGCGGCTAATTATGGAAAAAAATACAGAAAAAAATATATATATATACACTGTCCCTTGATTTATCATTGTCCGGCATCGAGTTGTTCTTGTACAGATGATGTTGAACCGAATCTTCTACTCCTTAGTCATCGATGCCTCATGCTTGAGGAGCGTGACCATAACGAGATGATACCAATAAATGTTTAAAATAAATAGCATAACAAAAATATCGTATTTTTAAAGCATTTCAACTAATATATACAAGTGTTCACTATGTATACCATTGATAACAAACCATTTATATATTTTTTTTATTATTTAATTATCGACATAATTTTATCAGACGCATCAGACTTCTGGAAAGCAATTTATAGTATGGTGATTAGCTCCTTAGCTAAACCAGGGATTCCCAACCATTTTCCTAGTAGACGTGCTGATGGGGTCTATCGGGTACCCCAAGTTTTTTTTTATTTTTATCAAATAACACTTTTAGTATAAATCCTACATGTCAAACTTTTTGTATTTGTCAAAAAAAGAGTCTAAAAATAAATATTATAAAAAATCATTGTTCTTTCGCTCGCATCCGGTACGAACGCGAGTGATAGTGAGAGCGTTGTTATTTATGCGTCATATTGATTAGTTAAAAAATTAAATATACCCACCAAATTATGAAGCATATCATGAATAATTATATTTATTCTTAGATTAATTTATTTTTTAAATTAATGTCAAGATATTGATAAAGAATTCATCAAAATCTTGACGTGAAATGCTTGGGGTCCCCGAAAGACCCCCCTAGGACGATGCGGTTGTTTTTAAGCCGCCGTGGTGGATGGTTTACATGTCAATTGATTCCAACTTCGAAGGTAGTACCTGTACTACCGGTACTAATTGTTCCGGTTCAATTAAAAAAATATATCGGCTCGGTTCCAGTTGTTGTTCAGAATGTTTTTTTTCCCGGTTTTTGGTTCAGTTCCGATTCGAAGCCCAGAAACTTTAATACATTTACAGTATGAAATTAATCACGCTTAAAGAATTTCTACACGCATTTCTTTGCTGGAGCAAGGAAAAACCACTTTTTTTTATAAAGAAATGATGCAGGATAATTAATGTTCGTCTATAATAGGGATTCCAAACTTTTTCGTATATAGACCCCTTTTTTAACTATTTTGTCATAGAATAACGATTCACAAAAAAAAAATGAAAATTTTACTAAAATTTTAGATGAAAATTCTCTAGTTTTTTTTTTAATATTTCCGAAAATTTCACCACCTGTTTGAAAATAAAAACGAATATTATTATATAATAATGGCATTCTTTAAAAGTTAAATAAAATTTTAGAATTTATCACAGACCCCTAGAATACTATAAGCCCTTTTAAAACTTAAATCAATTACCAGGGAATCCATCTGGACTCGTTGGGAAACAACGAGCTAAATTATTACTTATTAAGGTAAAATGTTATTCATTCGTAATTTTTTCCATCTGGGTAAATAAGAAAAAGTCGCTGCAGACAATACCTGGCGTATACAGAGGCTATCATATTAATGTGATGTTATTTAAATACCTTCGAGACAAAAAAAAAGAAAATCTCACCCTAAAGTAGCGCATTTTTTATCAAATATGTTAATAAAGATTTCATTAAATCATTGTTAATCCTAAGATTTAATCTAATTAATTACACTTGAATGCTATTCCTTTAACAATCTTCACTACATAAAATTTTCCAATATTTTTTCGGATCACTGTGAATATTTAATGGATCTTTTTATAAATAAATTAAATCCATAATTTTCGATATAGAAAAATACAAGATTGAGCAATAAAATCCTTAGTTTTTATTATTTTATGTGATTTTTCTTTCGATTTCTAAATCGATATTTAGTGTAGCGCAGTGGCACAATGTTATGCGCCATATATGGCCGTCAAATTACATACACACATACCGCCCTCGGTCATATTTGATTAAATAAATTATTCATTCATAACGTGTAACCGATTTAATGTTTCTATTCGGGCGTTTTAATTCGATCCACCTAATAACGCTTTATTGGATATTGTCTACCATTTTTTTTTCTATTATCTCGTTGGCCACGGGAGGCACTAGGCTTAGTGCTTCGCTGCTTCCAAATTGAATGATGATTAATGTGGTGGGCTCCTGATCATGATGTCAATGGATCGATCGTCGATCGATCGATCTAGCATTGTAATTATGCACGGTTCGATTATCTAACGCATATATTTTCATGTAGAAACAAATTTATTTCAGATTTATGGGAATCGAAACATGAGGATCACCACCAAGATCCGTTAGAAAACAAAGAATTTATTCAGAGAGAGCAGCAAATAAAGGATTTAACACTACTATAAACTCGTAGCAATTCCTTACTAACTACTAAATTGATAGAATACTGGAAAAATATCAAGTCTTTCTTGCATATGAGGCATTGATGGTAAAATAACAGTCAACTGAAACGACTACTGCAAATAATAATCATGTATTTTCAGCTGAAAAAATAATATAGCGAGTTGATTCACTTTTTGCTACAAGCATGACATACATGGGCACGATTTAAGCTCCATATTACATTTTTTCTACTAATAACAATACAAATATTAGGTGAAATTATTTTAATTTATATTCAATAGATTAAATGAAACGAAGAAAATACTATACTGTCGACTCTTTTATATTTCTTTCATCTAGATCGCCGTTTTCTAGAAAATGCTAAATTTTCCGGGTAAAATTCTATATTTCTCAAAACTTGTATGGTTGCCTAGTCTCGTATAATGTGGATTTCTATAGCGTAGGCTCAATAAAAATGGTTGACTGTATTTACATGTCTTACACAGTATATCCAGTGTATTTCGTTGTTTTGTTTTAATTTGCAAAAAAGTTGAAAATCCTGGTAAAATTATGTTAATGTTATGAAAACAATTGTCAATAGCTCTTTCTTACACTTTTGGGTAGGAATCTCATATATTTTTTGTTCCAGAAGCATTTTCATCTCCAAAAAATCGTCTTGACAATCTTTACCAACAGGCAATATAAATGGATTAAGAACTAAATTTACCTTCTCAATTTTACAATGCTTCCAAACGCTGGAAAAGTTTATTTCTTAAAAATTCTGCAAGATCCTGTTCTTTGAGATTAGCAACAAGAGTTAGTGATAATATTTCAAACATTGCAAACATCACTAAACCACTAAATAGGCAAGACGCATAAATTATTGCTTATTATTTAGCCAGGCTAAAAAGTCCAACTTCCCTTAAACATACAAAAGAAAATTAAGCTCATCTCTAAACTCAAACACTCGCTCAGTTGGGTTTCCTCTTAAAAGCTATCAAACTTTTATGTGGAAAAGAAGTAGATTATAATCTGCATCAATGTGAATACATAACTTCTTGAAAAGTCGTGAGTTATGAGCTCATTTTTTTACAAACTTTGGGATTTTAATAGTTTGATTCAAAACTATTGATAAAATAACTTTGTTCTTGAAACCTAACGATGGATCATATAATGAATTCCTTTGTTACAGGAACCTAAACTGAGTTAAAGGAATGGTTGTCATATCAGAGATCGTAGCATATTCTTTACACAAAGGTAAAAGTGTAAAAATGTCAAAAAAGCTATGATTGGACAATGAAGGTACATACAACAAAAATAAATTACAAAGTATGGTAAACACTAAGCCTTAATGGTGAAGCAATAGCGTGCCGACAGTACCCGGCGCCTGTGTGCAGAACCTCAATTATCGCCCCTGTACGTCTGGTGTGCTTGAAAAAACGAACCACGGGAAAATTATATTTATTATTAACTCTTTTAATAAAAATCCTACATGTCACAAACCTTTTGTATCCGGTACAATGTGTCGAGGGCAAGTGAAACCGTGCGATTGAAACGTGCGGCGAGTGCTTAATCTGCAGCGGGACGCGTCATATTAATAATATCGTCACATAAATAATAATTGGTCTAGTCTCGATACTTTCGCTCCTCTTCCTTCTTACTAGGAGACCACTATCTGAGAAGGTCTTTCCCATGATGAAAGGATTGCTATTGCGCGACAGGGCTAATAATCACTTGCGACCGGCTACTTGAGACTCGTTTCGGGCAGATGTGCATATGTATGCCAGTGTGTATCTATATAGGTGTGTGTGTATATACTTGTCACTTGTGACTCATTATACGCAGATAATGTCCTAGTGAAGAGATTAAACGAATACTGAGACAAACCCCCTTCTACTTGCCTGGACACAGTCGAGAGGGTAAAATCCGATACAATGCCAGCAATGGCCAAAAGAGGGAAACTCTTTACAAAAAACCGCATACCAAGACGTGGTATGGACATGAAAGGGGAGCCCTCACGTCACGTGTGAGACTCAGTTTCCTTTAGCCTCGACTGCCATTCGAGAGTTTGGTAAGGCCCATGCCCTCGGCTAGAGCCTTGTGGCTGGCAAATGATGATGATGATGATATAATATTAGGTGTAGTAAAAAGTCATGTCGTATATTAAAGGGATATGTCGTATATTAAAGTATATTAAATTTTAGAATCAGTTGTTTTTAGTCCTTTGACGAGTCAAGACGTGTTATTTTATTGTGTGCTTGTTGAGACACGTCTCTCTCTGTGTTCAATACAAAAAAAACTCTTTTTTTACTCGACCCAGTCGTAATGGACGAATTTGTTCATTCAGAAGACCATTTGCGAAACTGCATACTCTTCCAGTTTCATTCTAATAAAAACGCTACTATCGCTACAAAAAATATTTGCGACATTTATGAAGACGTATTAGAAGTCAGAAAATGTCAACGCTGGTACAGAAAATTCAAATCCAAAAATTTTGACTTAAAGATGAGCCTCGAAGTGGACGACCCTGTACAGTAAATAAAGCAGCCATAAAATCTGAAATTAAAAAAACCAAATTTTAACCATTAAAGAACTGTCAAATATAACCGTCACAAAGGGGTCCATCAATCAGAAGTGTCTGAAAAAAATGGGAAAGATTCGAATAGAAGGAATTTTGGGAGAAAATCTTCCTCCTCCACAATAATGCGCATCCCCATGTCGCAGATTTGTCCTTGAAAAAAATGGATGACTTGGGTTTGACGGATTTACTGCATCCTGCTTACTCGCCAGACTTAGTTCCTTCAGACTACCATTTGTTTTGTTCTATGGAACACATTTTTAAAAATAAATCATTCCAAACAGTAAGTAAAGTGAAATCAGCCATTTCTGTTTTTTTTAATTCCGAGTCAGCAGAATTTTTCAAGAAAGGTATTTTAGATTTGGAAAAAAGATATAATGTAATGGTAATTATTTTTTTTAAAAATAAATCAATAAATGTTTAAAAAAATGAATTTGAATTTTATCGAAAAAATACGACAGGACTTTTTACTACACCTAATATATAGGCAATTAAAAACGGCGAAGATTTCCTTAATTTCATTTTTTGATAATGGTTAATATTAGAACCTTATATTACCAAATACAGTAAACTAATATTAAAAAAAATAGTGACATAATAAATGTTATTGTTATAACCTGAATTTTGAAATCGTGCGGTTAAGAAATGTGATTCATTTTAATAAATCGCCTCTAATTATTCGGCGCTTGTGTGCGCCGCACAATCTGGCCATATGGACGGTGCGCCTCCGTGGTCAAGATTGAAATAATTATAGAAAGATTGAGATTATCGCGTAGATGTATTCATCGTTGATGGTCACCATGTCTTCGGCTCATCTATATACGATTACGGCGGCTGTTGGGTTTAATTAGTCCAGATTCGGCACGAAAGTTCGCGGCTTAATAAATTAGCGGAATGCGGTGACACTTGGCGGCCGACAGCCGGCATGTCGGCCGCGGGGACAATGGACGAGTCCCTCGGAAGACACGGCGATAAAGAAGCAGCCGACAGGATTGATGCGGGCGCCGTCGTCTCCCGGGCCCCTGCCTACCGGCGGGGTCCATCTCGCGCCACTTCGCCACATCGCCACATCCTAAGCGGCCCCACCTGCGGCCTCTGCGCCGGGATTAGCGCGAATAATGGTGAGCGATGGCCGTTGTCGATCGCCGGACATAAATCCGGCGGCGGTGCCATTTGATTGCGATGAAATGTCCCCGTGGCCGATGTCGGCCTCGCGGACAATTAAGATCAATTTACCGGTAACAGGATTTACTGCTTCGGCCATCGGAGGGTGGTGGTCGTCCGAGTGAAGTATGTCGACGCGCCGCCATAAATCAGGTGCACCACGCTGCCGGACCCGCGCTACAAGAGGCCGGCCGATGAGGAATCTGCGACAAATGTCCGCGGACAAATTGTACAACTCGTCTAGATGATATTTCGTATTAATGAGGCGAAAGAAATCGATCAATGCGAAGAGTGCGAGGGATTAGCGCTAGGCCATTGTACGAGATATATTTCTTGCACACATCCGTGTTAATCAAACCAACATAAGTCGATTATTCCTACATTCCATAAAAAAAATGTTAAATTGGTACACTTCTCCTAAATGCAGGGGCGTACGGTGGTGTTGATGTTGGGTGTGCTGAATGTGGGAAAAAATACAGCTTTTTTTTTTAATGAATTTTATTATTATTTATACATTAATTCTATTCTTCGTTTTTACGGCATAAATTTTTCAATGGAACTATCGTAAAATTATTTTTTTCTCCATTGATATTACTTGAAAAATTTATGTCGCAAAAACAAAGAATTGAATTATTGTATAAATAATAATAAATTCATTAAAAAAAACTGTATTTTTTTCCACATTTAGCACACCCAACATCAAGTCCACCGTACGCCACTGCCTAAATGTATCTTGACATTAGTAGTAGTAAAATGGAAACCAATTTGTGAAAAAAATCAGATTCCGTGTTCGTTAAACATGGATTTCATCTTATTCCTGAGGATAATAAAACACTAAAGGACCACGTTATAGAAGCCAAACGTAAATATAACGAATTTTTTTCATTTGGATATTTTAAATGACCTTCAACGTATTATATTGCGTTTTTACGAAATACATAATTTGAAATTACGTTCTAGGAGGGGGCGCTATAGGAAGGACTGTCGAAATTGTTCTGGATGTTCGGCACATCGTACCGGATAAAAAATATTAAAGTAATTTTCTAATATTTGTTGTTTTAATTATTGCACACACATCAAAGTAATATAAAAACGGCACGTATTTTACCACAAACGTGCATACCGTTTGTGCTTAATTACTTCTAAATATTTTTTGCTTATTTTTAAAATTACTTAAATTAATATTTTTTATCCGGTACGATGTGCTGAACATCCAGAAAGTAATTTTTCAAATTTCTATACTGTTAAAAAAACGTAATTAGCGGGAAAACTTAAATTCGCGGTACTAAATAAAGTAGAATCGGTTTTTTACGTTTTTGAAGGAACTGGTAAAAAAAACGTAATTAGCAGGAAAACTTAAATTCGGGATACTACATAAATACGGTGAAAACCGTTTTTTATGGAACTTGAAAAAAAGGTATATATATTAAAAAATATTTAATTGTTTAACTTAATTTTTAAAGGGTCAATTTGATTTGTAAAGAGTTGTATTTGATTTGCAAATGGGTGCATTTGATTTGTAAAATGGTTTATTTGATTTGCAAAATGTGTGTATTTCACGTAAAAAGACCGTAGTAGACTTTTTTTATCAAACTTTATAAATATGTAATCCACTCTCATATACTACAAAGATAAAACCACGCTATAGAAAACCTACCGAATCTGAACACCCATACAAAATTTGGCGTTGGGTTTTTTTAATTGTATTTTGTAAAATGAACTAAACCAATACATCAAACATGTTTCCATTCACGTATTTTAAATCCTTTAAATTCTTTATTTCGAGCGGTAATGTATTAGATATTAAAAAAATACAGTCAAACCTCCTATAACAAAGAAATCAGGACCACATTATAGAAACCAAGGCATCCATAAAAAAAAATTTGAAGAGGGCTCTTTAATTTTATTTTGTAAATTTAACGAAATCAATACATCGATCATTGTTCATTTACCTATTTTAAATGACATTAGTCAATGTCAATGTCATTATTATTTTTTAATATCAACCAAACGTATTGACTATTTTCTGTTTATACATATTTATGAATATTTTTTTAAAGAAATCAATACATCGATCACTTTTTTCATTTCCATATTTTTAATGACCTTGTACTATTTTTAGTTTGTTCGTACGGTCGTGTTATACTTTGTTGTCAACCAAAGCACATCGACCTATAGGAGGGACTGTCGAGCTCATAATATAAAACCGTCGTATGGCAGGAAGCGTTATAGGAGGATTTACTGTATATTATTTGATCTAGAAAATTTAGCGCTTTGTAAAAAACGGCGCTTTAGAAGGAAGCAATATATGAAGGACATTCCGTTATATAGCAGAAAGCGCTATACGAGGGTTGATTGTATAGACCAATTAAAAATGAATAATAGCAAATATTAAAAAAAAACCATATATTTGCTACATTCTTATAATCTAAAACATTTTTCTGGAACTTCCTAAATAATAACATAAATAAATATAGATAAAATTAAGGAATAAATTTTTTATAAAATTTTAGCTAAGAAAATTAATAAATATTGTCTTGAAATTTTTAAGATAAATAATTTATTACTTATTAAATGCGAATGTTCATTGATTTTTGTCCGACGTTGAACTTTAAACCCATTCCGAAATTAATTTCAGCCGTCACTATGTCAACCGAGATTCGATCCCGTCAATTCCAAGCGCCGAAGAAAAAAATTGGAATTGAAATGCTACTGACAGAGACAGAAGGCGGTCAGCGTGGGGTGAAATAGACCCCAACTAATCCACCACCCACACCCCTCCACCCCCAATGAAGCGAGCAAACAACAAGAACAGCAAAACATCCCCGGGTATGGAGCGAAACCAGTCGTGCGACCTCAATCTCTTAGCCAAAGGCAATAGCTTCCCGATATTCCAGAAATACGGAACCATTTCTACGAAACAGATAATTGGCGTAGAAAAAATATCAGAAATACAACACGTCCTATTGCGTTCGACACTTTGTATTTTGCGATATTTTTTAATCAATTATATTATATGTTCTCCATTATCACGAGACAAAGCCGTAATATACTAGGAAAAGCCGCATTAAATATTATCAGACGCTTAGCGACCCCACGCTCTCGCAGTAACCCTGTAGGGGGTGAGGGAAACCGCTCTCGGACGTTCCAGTCTCCGGCAGGGTTAAACGACTTAATTGTTTGGAATTGGCCGTAGGAACTGTGGCTCGTTACGCTATTTACCCCGGACTGACCAAACACCAGAATGTGACGAGGGGTCACTCTCTCAACTTTGATACCCCGGGGGGCGCGCGGGGCGAAAGGCGAGTAGGAGTAGGGGGGGGGGGTTAACCACTTGGCCGGCGACTCTCCATCCGACCCTAATTGAGACACTAGAAGAGGATTACTGAGAGTATGCCACGGAGAATTATGGAAATTTGACCGTTTGAATCTAAAACTTTAAGCTATGGAGATTAGCGGGTTATTTATTGCCGTGTTTCCCCGAAAATAAGACCTAGCATATTCGTAATATAAGCCCTATTCAGAAAATAAGCCAAGCATAATATCGTGTAAACTCAGGAAATAATGTTTCAGCGATTGGGATTTAATGTGGCAAAATACGATGTTGAAAAAACATAGTCCCTTTAAGATCTTTTCATCATCAGCAATAGAAAATAGCCGAAGAGGGTATTTATTATTTATATATTTTCAGTGAAAGAGTATCTTAAACTTAAATCCTCCCCCTGCGTCATAAAGAATTCCCAGATTTTCGCCGGAATATTGACCTATCCGCGATCTTAGATCAGTTGCGATTAACTTACATTGTCAAACTGATATATGTTACCTACAAGCTGTGACACTGGTACCTACAATCCATGACACTTACCTACAAGCCATGACATTGTAATTTTAATATTATTTCAGTTGGTTTAAAGTTTATATTATTTGTTTATAATTATTTATTCTACCAAAGATAGATTGCATTAAACTAATCAATTCGAAAGGGTCAACTACCTACATAAATATAATATTTAAATTTATAAACATATGGTAGTAATGGGTCGACTGAGATAATCTAGTACTATTTTATCTCAGTCGCGGTTAACTTACATTATCAAACTGATATATGTTACCTACAAGTCTTGACACTGGTTAATTTTAGTTAGTTATAAATTTATAATATTTGTTTATAAATATTTATTGATAGATTGCATTATCATAATAATCATCATCATTGGTTAAATGCAATTTAGGTAAAAATTCATATTTTGATGACTAATATTTTCAAGTTATTAATAATACGCACGTTTGTGTGCTGGACTGCAATTTAATCCTA
>JAGXCT010031809.1:0-10221 GCA_022495035.1 Philopotamus ludificatus
CTTTTTGAGTAATTCCACTTTTAATCACGCTAGGATAAATAAAAAGCAAACGTCATATTTGCAGAGCTTCAAATTCTATTTGATATATCTACGCCTTTTTATTCAACATTGATGTTATATATACTATAATTAAGCCTATTCTATAATTTATTTTATTAATATATAGCAATTATGTTTATATATTGTTAATTTCAAACAATGGTTTTGATGAAGAAGTTTTTAATATATTATTTCAGAATAATTAACAATCCTTTTTTTATATAACATGAGATTGTGTTTGACAATTATAAAAATATATTTTTATAGTTAATACATAACGCTGGTAAATTACTATACAAAAAAAGGTATACATAATTATAAATTTTTCATAGTTGTTAGTTTTAAATATTATTTAACAATATATTTTTAAATTTTATTATTTGATATGAAAGAATATATCTTCACCTATATAGATACTAAATTTCATATTTCTAGCTTGAATAGAAAATAAATTACAGATTTTTGGCAGTAGAATTCATGATCTATCCCAATCGTGTTAATTATTATCCAAGTTTTCCATCAGAAAAAAACATTGTTTTCTTTGCTACATTATACGCGACCGCGAATGAAAAGTGTTTTGTGCATTGGGCTCGCGAGCGCGGTTGATATAAATTTATCCCCCCGCTAGCTTACCCTCCTTCGTCCGGCGGCACTATATCCAGACGCTTTTAATCATGCCCTAATTTATATTGCTATTTAAATTGTGTCATGTTAATTACTTTAGATATTATGATCGTCTTCAAAACGATTGAAGACAGGGCAAAACCTCAACATTGAATAGGGAGGTGTCATAGACCTTTTTCCTACGGCGGCCACTCTCCATAAATATTTTACGAATAACACAGGGATTCAGGATATCTATTTATCACCTCACAAACTTTAGCCCAGTTATATTATAGTTAACATAACCCTGCATGGAGTTGACTAAAAACCCAAGTAAACTTTGATAAATACTGCGACCGGCTACTTGAGACTCGTTTTAGGTAGATGGGCAAATGTATGCCTGTGTATATCTATATAGGTGTATACGTGTGGTCGTTCGCTACTTGTCACTTGTGACTCGTTAAGAGCAGATAACGCCTTAGAGATGAGAATAAACGAATACCGAGATAAACCCATTCTCATTTCTTTAAATGAAGATACATGCGTTCAATTTAATTTACGAGCTTATCAAACGCATCATTTGTATATTTTTTTTTTATGGACGTCATAGACATTGTATGAGATCTAGAGCGGTTCTCGAGGATGCATGTCAGGGAATAATGAGAGCATCAGTTGGCATGAGACTGGATCAACGAGACCAAAACAAAATACAAGCTCATACGCTAAGGACAAATCTTAACTTAATTCTCTGAACACTTGAAAGTCGAAGCGTACAGCTTCGAGTCCGTCCAGGAATTCATATATCTAGGATGACTTATTAAAAAAAATAATAGAACCAATTTGGAAGTACGAAGAAAAACCATGCTGGCAAACAGGTCTTCAACAGCATCTACAGTCGATATTCCTCTCAAGTAAAGTCAAGCTTTAGTCGAGCTTTATCAGGCCCGTCCTAACATCCAAGTCTAAATATTAGGCATTGACAAAACAAGATGAGCAAGATCTGGATATCCTGGAGAGGAAGCCCTATTCGATGACTGGAAATGGCGTATCCAGTACTGACTATACGAGGATATACCAGTCACAGCTGTCATCAGAGTGGCTAGAATCCGGTGGGCTGGTCACCTTTCAAGGATGTAAGACAGTCAGCCGCCAAAAAGGATTATGGTTAACAAGACTTTCTGTCCCCGGAGAAGAGGAAGATCAAGGTTTAGGTGTTTGGACTGTGCAAAGAAGGACTATATCATTGAAACTAACCGGATGATGGAGCGACGTGGCGGCAGACCGAATAAAATGGAAAGGGATATTAGCTGTTTATAGGGCTCTACAATAGGGTTGTCGTGCCTATGATGATGATACTGAAGGCTCAGGGGTAGACACATGTACCTGATTCGATGTTTTTCTTCTTGAGTCGGCATCTCATGTCTGAGGATCGTGATCATCCTGCGTTCTTGTACGTTTCAAAGCGCGGTGAGCTTCTCCAGGCTCTCGTTTCTTCTAGCGAGATGTCCATCGTATCGAAAAATAATTTTGAGATATGAGAGGTGTGTGTGTGTGGTTGCTCGCTACTTGTCACTCGTGACTCGTTAAGCAGATAATGCCTTTAGAAAAGAGAATAAACGAATACCGAGACAAACCCCCTCCTACTTGCCTGGACATAGTCAAGAGGATATTATTCGACCAACAGGGTAGAAGATGTACGTGCAATGCCAGCAATGGCCAAGAGAGGAAAACCGCATACCAAGATATTATTCAAATATGTAGGACAGTCAGCCGCCAATAAGGCTTATGGTTAACAAGCGATTCTGACCCGGAGAAGAGGAAGACCAAGGCTTAGGTGGTTGGACTGTGCACAGAAGGACTATATCATTGAAACTAACCGGAAGATGGATCGACGTGGCGGGTATTAGATGATACCAAGACTGATTCGACGTTCTTCTCCTTGAGTCGGCATCTTATGTCTGAGGATCGTGATTCTTGTTCCGAATCTTTTTGATATTGGCTCTCTCTAGGATGTAGCAGTCTTCGGTAGGTTCTTGTACGTTTCTAACACGGTAAGCCTCTCCAGGCTATCATATCTTCTATCGAGATGTACATCGTATCGAAGAATCATTTAGAGACATGTAGTAGAAAGTCTGTCATTCTTGATGTAAGACATTGTTTTTTACCGTCGGATTGATCCAGTGTACCCAAACTAACATTTTTTCCAAGAAATATATCGACTTCTTATCTGTAAATAAACATATGATTATTCATTTTTCTAAGCGTAAAGTCTATTTTAACTTGATTTCTTAAATTATCCTTCTATTTTGAACATAGACAATCGAGATTTTATGATAATTGTTGAGCTGTTTGATCTAATTAATTTAAAGTGTCATCATCGATTTTAAGAGGTCTCGCTAATGTTGGTTTGCACTTGCGCCCATTTTCATCATTTTAAACATTTGAAGCCATCTATAGCACCGTTGAAGATTCGGGATGACTTAATAAATATTGAAAATGGTCAGGGAAGCTTTGTTTGATATCAATCCTTTATTAAATAAATACGGAAAACAACTCTGCAAATGTGTCCCTACAATCTCTGGCCTTTGCATTTTTTTTACTATGAGCTAAATTATAATTAAACTTTAAAACGATATTAATCGTAATATTAATTATCAATGATTTGACACAAATTTTCGATCCTAAAGATTTACTTACATCTTGTCTTGTTGAGTTGTAAATATTTCGATGAAACAAATCTTGTAATTTTGTCTGAAACATTATGGTAGACTAGACATGTATTTTCCTGTATTATGATTGTATTATTAAAAACGTTGGATTATTATTGCTTTGATGATTCGGGAAATTTCATAAGTAAATTGTACCCAGCCTCAGCTGGGTAAATGCTATTACATAGATGGACCCGGCATGCATTGTATGCATTAACGCCAATCCCTACAAATTGGATCAAAGTGCACCTAGGATCCGCCGCTATCCTCTAATAAATTTAATTAACCTCCCGATTCCACTTAAATCAAACGCAGTGACCGTCTATGACAGAATTTTCTGCCAACACAAACATGTCCAGGCGTTTATTTTATATGCATATTCCTCAGAGGCATTAAAAATAATTAATCAACGAAGCGAGTCGTAAAATAATGCGGAAAATCTTGGAAAATTCCGTCAATACTGCACGAAAATCCAATTATTTTCCCTACAGTTTTATTCCAATTTTCCATGTACATGGTACAAATTGACGTGGTCCATTTTGAAATGCATAAAAATATGCGCGTCCTTTTAATTGAATATTACGCGGACGGTTTTGCAATACGAGGGGATCAAACGTAAAAGCTGGGGAGGTTTGCCCGGGATTTTCAACCCCTCCCACCGCGACCCACTCTATAACCTCCCACTACACCCTACAGGTGGATAGTCCCCCCCAACGACGCAGGTTTGTCCGCCAATATACAATTTTCCGATCTATATATAGTCAGTATAATATGTGCATAGATTTTCCTGGAAAATAGAAGATGAAATCGGTTTATAGGTTCTGTTATAATAGTATTAAGAGCTTTGATCACTAAAACTGTTAATAATATTAATAATTAATATTTAATTTTAAATTATTATATCTTAAGTCATATTAGTTCTGTTAGTCGCAAAAAACTGACTAGGGTACTGTGGAAAAATATTTCTTAAACTTTTAACAGCTTATTTTTATTAATACAATACAGGCATTGTCTTATATTTTTTATTAAATAAAAAAACATAGTTTTCCATCGTTTCCAATTAAAGGAATGAGCAATTTTCTTTTTCTGAAAATCATTATGACCGATATGACCTAATTCATAAATATCAAATCATAAACCGAATGTATTTTAACAATGAGTGGAAGCTTTTCTATATTTTCCGACTTACACGTAATAAATTTTGCAATGCAATAAAAAATCGTGCAAATCAAGAGTCGTGCGTAATTCCGAGCACGGAAGCATCATCTCATACGTTTTCATTTGTGTACAGTATGCAACAACGATTGTGCTTTAATGACAAATATATTTTATTATTGCACAGTGAAAATTATTTGCAAGACATCGTCGTCCATGTAAATTGTGTGGATCGATCGTGTTAACGGGCAGAGAAAAGCTGGCATGAATATTTTATGCAATTGTTTATTAAATCGACTGCATTGAAAATTTAATCTCAACGGATATAAAACCCAGATTTTAAATAAAAAAAAATGAGCAATTAGGTCTCATAATCGCGTTTAAGCCATTAAAATGCGGAAAACAACGACTCTATTATTAACAGTCATTCGAGTATTATTAAAATATAAGCTAATAAGCTGTTTAATGCATTATTAGCTAATTATGTATTAAATAATATTGTCTATCATTTTTAATTAACACGTCAATGTGTAATAACCGCGAACCGGAAAATTCACACGAACGAATCACGAATTTTCAATTAGCCACTAACAACAATTTAAACATTAATTCCTCTATAACACGATTGATTATAACCAAATTGTACATTAAATTAAAAAAGGATTTTCCGGAAAATTCTATTGGTAAATATGCCAGGCGTTGCGTCTGTTATTACGCATTCAATTATTTATTCTCTAATATTAGACAATTATGTATAATTTTCCCGATACGTATATCATAAATGGTATTCAGACAGGGCGTTGTAACCGCCGCATTGCTCGGAAAATCGTGGAAAACTCGCCGTAATATATGTCAATTATGATCCACCAGTCAATTTGCGGTTGGGATACATATTTAACATATTACCAATATACAGATTCGTGTCACCAAACCATCGAACGCCATTAATTGGTCCATTTATAATGACATTTATTGACTGCTAATATATAATATGGTGTGAAATATTCAACGAGCCGATTTATTATTCTGTTACATACAGTAGCAATAAATTTCATAATCTCAAACTTTTTTAGCTGCGTCAGATTAGACTAGTTATTTTATTTTTATGCAGTATATACTTAATTTTATCAATGATTAAAAAAAAAAAAAAACAGTTTGAATCTGGACCGGCATTGAATCTACCAATTTTTGTATTGTTTCTGCCGTTATCTCTTCATTCTAAACCTTTATTATTGATGTTATTAGTAATTTTAAATTGAATTTTGTTTTTATAATGTCATAAATATTTGACGGGGTTTAAATCAGGACTGAAACCTAGTTATGACAATGTTAAATTTTAGGATTTTCTATTAAATCTTTGACCTGCGAAAATAATACAACGAATGGTAGATGGTTTTTTCCTTTATCTAAAGTAAATGGATAAACAAAAAAAAACTTATACCGTTTTAGCCCGATTGCGTAGTCCAGAATCATCGTTTTTATATGGAATAAGATTCTCATTAAATATTATTTTATTGAGGGGTCCATCGACGAATATTAAGCCCTGATGCTTCCCGTTCTTACACACTGAATGCCATCCGAGCTAAACAAATTAAATTTGCTTTTATTGGAGAAGATAATTTTCCTCCAGTCCTTTTTGATCATAAAAAAATATTTTTTTAATTTTTAATATTCCGCAGCATCCCCAATTATTTTATTCGCGAGCCGCCACTGCATAAAACCATAATCTCTGAGCCTTCTCCGTACCATTACGACACCGACTTTAGTTCCTCCACCTAAAATGAACTCTGTTATTATATTTACTGCAGTTTAAAATCAGTTGGTTAAGCAGAATCTATTAAAAAGATTTTCGAATGAAGAATTTTTATATTCGTTGTATTAACACATTGCCTACGGGGGACATGGATTCCACGTCAAAAGCGTATTTGTGCATGTCCGGGGCGCGCATAACACACGCTAGCCGACACTACGCGTTTGATTGGCTGCAACTTTTTACAACGGTTAGTCTTTTTTAAATATTTTTTAGGTTAAACACTTCAGACTTTGAGGAGAATTCCGGCAAAGTGCATATAAAACCATTTATTCGAAATATTTTATGGCTGTTTTACAAGGAGTGTAATTTATTTAAGAATTGATTTATTTATTTGATGTTTTATTTAAGAATTTATTTATTACTCATTTATTGTTTTTATTTAAATATTTTCTCATTGGTAGAATGTTTTATTTTTAACGAATAAATTCTTACTGGTATGATATCGTAATTATTCTCTCTTCAATTAATGACGTTCCTCAACATTCGGGGCTATAAAAACAGCTGTTGTAGATATTAAGAATTATGGCCTGATCAGCGACCCAAGGGCTAATGATCTTAAAATTTTAAAAGCACTAACATTCGATATAAATATTTAAAATTTAACATTCGAAAGACCATTTTCAAATCATGTTTTATAAAAAAAACCAATTAAGCTCGTTCCCAAATTGTTTGATGACTTCTGCTGTGGGATATAAATTATTTTTTTTACATGAAATATCCAGCAAATGTTGAAGTTCAAGTAATTTAATTTTCGGCTCAATATTTTGATTAATAAAAGAGCAATGATTTTCTTTTTATAAAAATGACGTTTCACTATATTTCGGCGAATGCGCCCCGCCCCGTAGGCAATGTGTTAATATAAGCTCGTAATTTACGATTTGACAAGTGATTATTTTTTTATGTTTTACTATAACCAACACCATATTTTACACATCTACTTCTAGTAAAGTAGTTAAAAAAAACACTACTTTATATTTTAAAAAATCATACCCCTTTCTCTGATCATAATTTTTATCTGAAAACTAATAAATTAATTTTTGGCCGCTACTGTACGTATTATAAAATTATTATAAAATCTTCTTCGAAGTGAAGAGCTTCATGTATTTATTAAAACATCGTACATGGTGTCGCTAGTTTTATCTATGCAAAGTGTTAATTCCTAGACTTAACAAAAGCTAATATTATCGTAAATAATCTATGAGTGCATCTAAATAAATAAATTCACTTCTACTATAATTTAGTATAAGTGAACTCACATCATCAGTATATTTATTAATATCTCAACTTTGGCGCACTCCATTGTCAACTGTTTCAATTTAATATTGAGTTTAGAATCGAGGTGCTTTGGTTTCCAAGATCCTGGAAAATTTTCCGCAGCTCTGCTGTCTTTGCGGAAAATTACTACGAGCGTGCGACTGCTGAAATTTCGCATCAAAATCGAATAACTAAGTAGTTTTGCTGAAAATATCACCTCTAGTATCAGGTGGACTGAAATATGTTTAGCATACAACTCGTGTAATAATACACGCTCACTGGTTTTCGAAGTTCTAATCGACACTAACACCAAATATGAACGCGCTAAACTATATATTCGGGTCAATGACGATGATGACGATATATAGGTACAGATATATTGCGTTCGTGCTAATTCGTGAAGGGATGAGGGGTGGCGCAGATTTATTGATTTTGCTTTGACACACAAACAGGAATGTCGAGAAAAGGGCTGCTGCACTTTAAAAATATCACGATTTATTTTTTACCGCAGATAATAAAAAATACATATTTATAAATATTGATTGAGAAAATGTCAAGGATAATTCGGTGACAGTGTGACGAAAAAATCCGCATTTAATTATTTTCGTAATAATGAATAATGTGAAAAGATTCCTTTGTATTTATTTTCCGCGCAATATGTTTTTTTTTCAGACGTACTATATACGTCGTTTTAAAGCGGCCTCTCATTTCTTTAATATTTAGATATTTTTTATTTGACAATAACACGTTTCGTAATATCAGTTGTATATTAAATTTGTAGGTTTTTGGAGGATCCGAAAGAAATCGCGTATTTTATAACCTAATTCTGTAGTCTAGTTTGTATCCATACATGATAAAGAACGCAAGTCTGTTGGTTTTTTTCTGCTTAGAGCTATTGTTTATCATTATTTATGAGTAATAGTATTAAATGTTATTAAATAATGACAACGAAAAACCATAAATGTAAACTGTTTATGTAGAAAATATTTTCTTATCCTAACCTATGTTCGGATAAATGAGGTTTTACTATAAACATTCTTCAAATCTCATTGCATCTTAGTATATCATTTATAATAATCAAAAATGTAAGTTTTTCAATAAAGGGAATTTCGAAAGACAATAAAATGAGAGTATAATGGAAGAATATTGCAATGTTCTCTTATTCTCCATTATTTTATCTTTTAATTATAAAGAATATTTATTATTATTCTATAAACAAAAATAATATGTCATTTTAAAGGAAGGAGCCTGATCTGTTCGAAGAAAGCATATATTATTTAATTTATTGAGGAATACTAATAGGTTAATTGTTATAATCCTTTATTAATTTATATTTATTATCATTTGATTAAAAAATACATTCAACTCTCGTTTTACACGGTAAATATGTTCCATCAAAAACTGAAAATACAACATTTTGGTATAGAAAATCGTCTAAAAAATTATTATCGAAAAACCCAATAATCTATATACACAAAGTATTATTCATACGTGTATTAGAAATTAGTAATAAAATTATAAAGAAAAAAATAATACTTACGACACGTTTAATATGTTAGAATCAAATGAGGCTCTTTGTTATAACTGAGTTGTATTGTTGAATTTCTTATTATTAGCAATTTTGTTATTAACTTCTGCGTACTTTGTTTCATATATTGTTTATATATCTTGTAAAAATTCTGTTCCTATACTCTTGCTTATAAACTCAGCAAATTGCAAGCCTTCGAGAATAACACTGCTATTGCCTAATACATTTTAGAATTTCGTATCATTGCTGAAGAGTAGAAATATAAAATAACAACCAGAAAAAAAGCAACTAAGAGAAAATTATGTAATAAATATAGATAAATATGCTATGTATCATAAAAAAAATGTTAAATACCTTCATTAAATCATCCGTTATATGAAATTATAAAATCTCATATAAAAGATCAACGAAAAAATTATATATTTAACATTAAATATATCTATATAGTCAGCCAAGTGGTTGAACAGAGAAAAAGTCTAAAGAATAAATATTATAAATAATAATGGTCCTTTATTGTCTGCGATTGCAAAAAAACAAATAAAAACAACAATATTCGAGATATGAGTCTGTGGCGAGATGTCGCCGAGAGCGTTGTCATTTACGCGTCATATTGTTTCGTTAAAAAATCCAAAATGACGACTAAGTTATGAAGCATATCATGAATAACTATTTTTGTGATTAGAATAATCTATTTTTTAACACTTTCCACTCTGTCCACTTTAGTCAAATCTGAGTTACTCTCATTATGTTTTTTTACAAATATATTGAAAGAAATATTCATTAATAAAAAAATAATAAAAAGCATTTATATGGTTTGATTTGATAATCGAT
Organism: Philopotamus ludificatus; assembly: GCA_022495035.1. NCBI lineage: Eukaryota > Metazoa > Arthropoda > Insecta > Trichoptera > Philopotamidae > Philopotamus > Philopotamus ludificatus. The sequence continues at coordinate 9,932 of JAGXCT010031809.1, forward strand.
TAAAAAAACCATTATTTTTTAAAAATTAAATAGTAAAAAAGTTTGGGCTAATATGTCAGGCCCACAGAGGTTAAAAAATGTCAAGATATTGTTGAAGAAATAATCAAAATCTTAACTTGAAATACTTGGGGTATCAGAGATAGCCCTTTAAGCTGACGCGGCTGTTTTCGAGCCACCGTGACGGATAGATTAAAATAGCTTAGCATCTGTATTCGTCGGATATGCGGCAACGTTATATTAACCCTTTCCACTCCAATGTCGAGTGTCACTCGACATGCTATGTTTCCACC
>JAGXCT010031810.1:0-10412 GCA_022495035.1 Philopotamus ludificatus
AATTCAGAGATCTCAAACCTTTTCAGTGAGGGTCATATTTAATTTTATTTGAACATAAATCGCGTAACCGCGCGGACTGTATAGTGTTAAACAGTTTGAATCTTAGATGTGTTATAAATACTATATAGTAACACTTTAAGATAAACTTAAAATACGCCATCGATTCATATGAATAATCGCATCGAGATCGAATGACGAGAATCCTCGTATTCCGCCTTTACACGAAGATTTCAGACGATGAGTTTTCCGCGTTTCCTGGTATCAACGTGTTAAGCGAGATTCCAAGATGCAAGGCCATAAGCTGCCGTGATAAAATTGATTTGGTACATTGGCCGTATGCGTTCGTTACGAGATTGATTTTTAAAAAAATACCGAAAGTCCCCCGACCGGTTATTTGTGTTTCGAACGAAAGTGAATGTTTTGATTATTTGCTTATACCATTTGCATTTGTGGCAATGGCATTAACAATGGATACAGTCTCGTAGTCGCGTAAAGATTGATCCAACCACTTTCAAGTTCGTAATATTTCGTAACTGTCTCATTCTAATAAGAGCAACGGGTTTCTTACGTATGTGATTCTTGTTTTGTACGGTAGACACGTCCAAAAAAATATGATTGGCTTATAAAAATATGAGAAATGTAGACGTCTTGCGCCATCAAGCTTATTACTGAAATTTATGGTGAATTGCACCGATTCTTTTTTTACGCGGATTTAAATTAACACGATCGACATTCTTCACTCGGGAATCCAAGCGAGTTTCGACAAATTATTAATTATAATATTAATCACCGCCAAGACATAAAATCAGATATAAAAAACGCAACAGCAGCGCAACAGTCGCATTTCTTCCTTTCCCTGCATTGTCAAAACAACCATTAAAACAATTCTACGATAAACCAATAATAGTCATCGATGTAAAATGGCACAGCCTTACAATTTCGTAAATAAACAAAAAGACCACGTAAATTCTAGTGTGGTTTAACTCTTTCCCTGCGGCGCCCCAGACGTTCATGGGCACACGAATGGTCCCCAGCACGTGTCGCCATAGACTTTTACGAATTAATTATTGATGCTTTTTTTTCACAGCTCACAAGAGAGTTATAGGAACCATATTAAATTGAAATATTAAACATATCCAGTTAAATCTCGCGTGGTGTCTCAATCAAATTTATCAAAGATTTTTCTTCAGTAAATCGTTCCAACGATAAGTGAGGAAACAATTAATCTGTCAAAAATTCCTCATCAATATTAATATTATAATATTTTGTCACTTCAAGGTAAAACCCATCAGACACATCACTGGAACTCAATTTTCAGTAAAATTCCTTTAGCGATTCTGTCTTTATCTCCTCAATATTGACAAAACGTCGTCCTTTCGTGTTGTTTTCGTATTCGGAAATAAGAGGAAATCGAAGTATAAGATGGACCCATATGTAATGTCGCATTTTCGGATAGTTTCAGATTAGATTTCTTCAGTCCTTTGACTGAGAAAGACGTGTTTGAATATTTTGGGTGACGTGAGAAGTCTCTAATCTTCGTTTTGCGTAGAAAAACAATTTTTTTGTCCCTTTAATATTGACCGAGATGTGTCCTTCTGAAGAACATTTGCGTAGCTGTATGCTGTTTCAGTTTCTCGCCAAAAAAACGCAACGGAGCAACAATAAATAAGTGCAATGTTTATGGAGACGCATTAAACATTAGGAAATGTCAAAGATGATTCAAAAAAATTAAATCCGGCAATATTTATTTAAAAAAGGAGCCTAAAGTGGACTAGAAAAAGGAGCCTATAGTGTGTAAAATGTCCAGCTTATTATCCAGACCTGGCTCCATCCGATTATCAGCTTTTTCGCTCATTGCAGCATTATTTACGAGATGAAATAAAATCGGCTTTTTTTATCTCGATTCTAAACCTCCAGAGTTTTACAAGAAAGGCATTTTAGATTTACCTGATAGATTTGTAAAAGGTCATAGAAAATATAAGTAATTACTTTGTATAATTGAGTTTAATAAATGATAAGAAATATGAGTTTCAGTTTCATTAAAAAAAACGACATTACATTTGGGTTCTTCTAATATAACCGGCGAATACGAAACTAAGACTGAACATAACCTTGTTGTTTTTGTCCAAAAAATTATTCCACAATTAAAAAATTGCAAACACGTGAAACCTCTTCGACAGCTGCATAAAGGAAGCATCCAATGTGGTTATCAATGTCAAGATACGTCAGGGACAAGTCTACTAACGCAACAACTTCAAAATGTGACAATTTAACAACCGTTTTTACGATTTTTAAGGGAATGACAAAGAATAGGTTTAGAGGGAAAATATTTTTTATTAAGAAAATCACGCAAATCGGTTTAATGCATCCCTAATCTCTCTCGATGCTTACACATCGATTGGAAGGTTTCTTTTTATAGAATTTCAAATGCGAATTAAAACGTAAAATTGGGTATTCAATGTACTAAAATGAAACAGAACTGTAGCGATTGTACGCAAATAACGGGAAAACGCGAACTCCAAGCACGTAGAAACGCGGTTCCACTGTATTTAAATAAATATATAAGAACCTATCTATCATTTTTTTATCTTGAATTTTTTTATATACGGTACCGCATCTCTATGGTTCACAGTACAGTTATGAATTACAATGCATAAGAAAATTTAATCAAATAGGTATTAGCCGCCTTATGTATTATCTCAGGATAATAAAGAGGAGCAAAGAAACGTGCACACTTCTTTGTTATCACGATGAAAAAATCTGTCCATCTGATCAGGTTTACTATTGTGTGTGGTGATCGTGATATACTTGGTATGCTGTGTTATGATTGATTTTATTTTGCCTTGAATATAGATGATGACCAAGTTTCGCGAAGGTGATGACAGGATATCACGCCGAATTTTGTGACTTGAATTTTGATCACTATTATCATCTCTAATTATCCACGCCTATATATGTGTATGTATATTTTAATGAATTAATGCTGAAAAATGTAGCATGGCGCATCGCGAACGCGAAAGTTTATAACGGTTTTTTTTTCACTCGGATATTTCGCACAATGGCCATTGTTCGTTGCAATTTTCATACATTGTCTGTATACCCGAGCGTTAAATAATAATCGCTACGGTTTTGAAAGCGACAGTTTTCTGCATACGATAATTAAAACGTTTACTCGATCCGTGGATGCTAATACGAACGTTTTGATGTGTAAATCGTTTTTATTCGAGCGAATTTAATTAGCATTAAAATCATAGTGTTGAAAGTTTTTTTTTCGAATTTTTCGCAATTCGATTGCTTATATAATGCAATATTATACATAATATGATGTGCAGGCTGCTGCTGCTGCTGCTGTCTCTGGAAAAGAAAGTTGTATGTTTGGAAAGGATGCGATGTTTTTTTATCGATTCTGGTTTCGTACTTTCTGTTTTTAAAAAAAAATATCTCCTTTTTCCAATGAAAATGTACTTATTTTCATTCGCCACTACAATTTTCGTATGCGGTATTATATACGAGATAATGAGCGATGCCGATCCATATAATTCACATGACATAAAACGTTCATCCGGCGTATGTAATCTGCGTTTGCCACACCCACGCCGTGGTAAATCGTTTGCTCGATGCGAGATGAAATGCTTTCTTTTCTGGTTTTCTTACATAATGAAATATTAATAGTGATAACACTTTCTTATGTCGTAATATTCTAAAGAACACGTCGCTCGGTCGCATAATGTGAAACGTCTGCAGAAGTTGTCGCTCGAGGAAATCCGTCCTACCCCCTTGCGTGCGCCCTTGAACTTATCGAGACTCGCTCGCTTGCGGCCTTTGGTGCCATTTCCATTATACAACCAATATATTATGGGAATACGACGTGTACATGTGTATTAAGTACCAAAGAAAAATCAGAGAGTCGTGCAACAATCGATAAGCCATTTAAGAGAGCGATACATGCATACGGAATAGGGTAGAAAATAATAATAACATATGCGGTAATTTTTTAGCCATAAGGCGATTAAAATACATAATATTAGATGGACCCAAATGTAATGTCGCATTTTCGAAAAGCATAGTTTCAGAATAGTTTTTTTCCTTTCCTTTGACAAAGAAAGACGTGTTTGAATATTTTGTGTATCGTGAGAAGACTCCAATCTTCGTTTTGCGTAGAAAAACATTTTTTTTCTTATCAGGCCAAACAAAATTTTTTGTCGGATAATGTGTACGTAATTATAAATTATATAAATAATTAGTTTGAAAGGCTTGCAAATGAATTGTAGGATGTATTTAAGGGTGCCGGCCACCGGTGGCCGGCACGGCGCTGTGGGATATTTTATATAATGAACTGATTTTACTCTATTTTTGATATATCTGCACACATTTAGAATACATATGTATGTTACGGATCCAAATTCAATGGATTGATTTGACATTTTGAGCATGGATCCTAATTGATTATTTATAATCTTTCTTCTACTACGGGTCGCTGCAGTATTCAATTATGTTATTTTTTATCACCAGCCATCCATATTTCTTTTTTTGACTGGTTATTTTTTTACAAATATTCGTTATGCTACATCAATGCTTTCTCTAAAAGGTAATTTATTGTTATTGCATATCAATACTTTGTGAGTAGCCCTTGTTGTATTATGGTAAATGTAAAGGCAATCCACAATTATGTTTACCATGCTTCAAAAAAATGATTTTTAGACATAATTTTATGTAATAAAAATATTTCTTTTGACTATATATTTTTTATTGTGACTTTTAAGCATTTTTATTTAATTTTTTTTATTACACGCTACAAATGTATGGTTGAAATTTCATTTTATATGTAATTTTTACAAAATAGATTGGTATATTAATTATTTTCTTACAAATTTCCCAAAGAATTTTATCTGAAATCACCAAAACACTATAATAATGGGTTGTTGCTTTTTGCGTATGCTCGTAAGGGGACCATTTCGGCCACACATGCAGTAAAATCGTATGGTGGAAGAGACGGGTGGCCCCCTGGTAATGTTTTATTCAAGCGGTATTTGCCGGCCACCGGTGGCCACCACGGCGTTGTGGAAAAAATCCGAGCCGGCCACCGGTAACCGGCACGGCAGCGAAAGTGTTAATAATGCCCGAGACGTGTCCTTCGGAAGAACATTTGCGCAGCTGTATTCTGTTTCAGTTTCACGCAAAAAGAAATTGCGATGTTTATGATGTAGACGCATTAAACATCAGGTCAAAGATGGTTAAAAAAAATTAAATCAGGCAATATTGATTTGAAAAAATCCGACTCATTATCGCAAAAAATTCATGGTTTTCGGTTGCACTTACGTGGGCCGCTTCAACTCGTTATACCAAAAAAAATAGAAAAGATTTAAAATGAAGGCGTTTGGGTCCCCCATTTGTTGACTGAGAGAAACAAACACATGAGGCGTGGTATCTATGAGTTACTGAAGGAGAAAGACGAATCGCAACAATAATTTAATCACCGGAGACGAGAAATGGGTACTCTATTCAAACATAAGAAAAAGTAAGCAATGGTTAGAGCGAGGACAAAATGCAAGTTCGACCCCGAGAGCTGGATTACATCTGAAAAAAGTTTTACTTTGTGTATGGTGGGACGCAAAAGGGATTGTTCATTACGAAATATTGAAACAAGGCCAAACGGTGACATCGCAAGTGTATTGTGACCACCTAGGAACGCTTTACAAGCTTCAATAGTGGCGCCTTTAGTGGCAGAAAAGAAAACATTATCCCTCTTGGTAAGACACCAGCGACCGCCAAAATGATTTGACTGATAAAATTTTATTTATCTGGTTTGATAGAAGCGATACCAGCGTGGTATTCTCCAGACCTGGCTCCATCCGATTATCAAGAGCATTTTCGCCCATCGGTTACTACTACAAAGAAAAATTATTCCACAAACAAATGTTAAACCTATGATCATGGAGTAAAAGATAACCGGCTCAAAGCACTTCGAAAGCCGATATTCATCAAAAAACAGTGTGATTATATTCATATTTCCATGCCGCTGACGTTAGAAATCGCCGTTTTGAGCTTCTATCAGACGTACCTACAACGATCAATTCTGAAGTGTACAGCCGAACAAATTGAATTCAATTTGAAATGAAAGTGCCGCAACAGAAAAGGCGTAGTGCCCACCAATATAATGCGAGACCTCATACAAGTTTGATACAACTCTGCCAAAGCTTTGTTGTTTCTGAATGGGATATACTCGCCACAATTCCACCCACCATATTTTCTAGGATCTGCACCGTCTGATTATTATTATCTTGTTCTGGTCTCTATAAATATTTCTAGATTTGCAAACTATACTTCAAATATATGATAACGTAAAACCACCTGGATCAGTTTTTGCCAAAGCAAAGAAACAAAACTTCTGGCGAGTTGCGGAATCATGCTACTGCCAGAAAGATGGCAAAAGATATTGGACTAGAATGGACAATATATAATTCAATAAAATATTTATTCACTATAAGAAAATCGTCTTTCATTTTCATAAAAAATAGATGTTACTTTCCGAACATCCTTATACATCAATTATATTTTTTATATTATTAATACAGTTTCTTCATGTCTGAATAACGTGACCGTAATCATAATTCCTTTGCACCGCAGTAATTTTTGTACCGAGGAACGCTCAAACATATCCCTGTGTCGGCCAGCGTCACTAAGATCTCTCCGGAAGGTCATCCACACGAATACTGTCTGCGCTTCCAACGGTTAATACATTTGAATTAATATTGAAAGAGCTATCGCGGCGGTTAGCCGATCCGTCACGACTTGAAAATAAACGCAACATCCGAAGGGGGTCTATTTATAATGGAAAATAAACCCTAAGCATTTTAGTTTCCAAAAAATAATTCTTTTGAAAATGGGATTGCTGAATAAAAAATAGCTTATTCATGATATAGTTTTTCATAATTTAGTCGATATTTTGGATTTTTCTACTAATCAATATGACGCGTAAATGACAGACACACTCGGCTGCCCCTCAAATTCTCGCAGGCACGTGTCACTAGTATACGTTTCACTCGCACTTGCCACATCGTAGCGGATACGAGCGTGAAAAAACATCGCGCACCTGGCTAAAGAAGCGAATATTGATGTTTTTATTTTTTTTCGCAATTGCGGACAATAAATCTCAATGATTATTTAGAATATTTATACTTTATGCAATAAATGCAAATAGTTTGTGACATGTAGGATTTATATTGAAAGAGTTATTCGAATTAAAAATGTAATAACATCATAATTTAATTAGTCTTAATACAAATATATCAAATATTTTTTTGTAATTATCGGGACTTTTATTTTATTGCGGCTACTTGAATTTAAAAATAAATTAGGGGGACCGAAAAGTAATCAAAATCGGTATTTTCTTGCAATTAATGTTTATTTATAAGAAGATATTAAATACTAATTTTCAAAATAATTTCCGTCATTATCAATGACCTTTTGCAAACGTGTAGGCAAACTCTTTCGCTTTTTTATTAAATTTCAACATTTAAAAAAAACCGTAACGATCCGTATGTTTCGTTCACTGAAATAAGTGGAATACAGACGGTGCGAGATCTGGTGAATATGGAGGTTGGGGTAAAACTTTCTTCGAGTCGATTTTGCAGCATGAGGCCTCGCGTGTTCTCGGCTTATTATTGACCAATACAGATCGTTTCTTTAACAGTTAACACAATAACTGTAATGGTTTCTCCAGGTTTAAGCAACTTGTAGTGTATTACTTCAGAGAAATTTCACCATACACAAAGAAGGACCTTCTTTATTGTTAAGTCTGTTTGAGGGGTTGGAACAAGTACTTACCCGGAAGAAAACCAACCTACACGTTTATTATTATTCTTTAATCAACCCGATATATTAGGAGGACCCGAAAGAAATCGCGCATTTTTTATATATCTTTTACAAATATTTATAAAACATTTTTTCTATAATTATTAGATACTGTTTCCCATCTTCCTGCTCGTTTTATAATTCCTTTTTGTAAAAACATTCCGTTTTGAATAAAAATACTCGTTTATGGACCTGAAGAGATTGTAATCGGAAGGAGAAAAGTTTGGGGAGTTTTTCCAGTTCTCCTGATTTTTTTCTTGAGTCTCATTCTTGATTCATATGGCGTCTATTATCATTGTGAAGAATTATTCCCTTTATTAATTAATAATTCGTAATGAATTATTCCTCGTACATCCTACCAAATGCACAAAAGAACTTTTCGGAGTGTTAAATCGGGCCTAGAGGTCGGAGCGGGAACGAAAACTATCCATTTCTCATCTCCAGTTACAGATTTTACACCAAAAGGATCGAATTCTTTGTCACAACAACAAAGAATTGTATGTAATTATCCCCTCTTCTTTGTTATCTTCGCATAGTACGTGTAGTGTCCAAATTCCAATTATATTTGTTTTATCGATGCGTTGTAAATATGACTGTACAGAGGACCTTGGAGATTTGAATCTCTGCGATAATTCCTCGATGGTTAATCGAGGATCCGACTCGACCTGAGATATCAATATGCCATCATCATATTTAAAAGGTCGTCCAGATTCTATTTCACGATTTGAACCTTTGAAAGCCAAATTGTCATCAAGCCCTGGTTGAAAAAAACTAGTATACACCAATGTCTGATGTGCCCTTCGTCATTTTCTGCTTTCAATATTCTACCCTTAAAAATAATACCAATTTTATTATTCATAAACAATGCTAAACAATAGTTCGAAGTAAAAAAAACTTACAGATATGTTTAGGTTATAAAATACGCGATTTCTTTCGGGTCCCCCTAATATGTTTTATATAAAATTTATATATATATTTAATATATACACTCACTAGAGTTCAATGAACATAATATGAATGCTTAGAGATATATGAAAGTAAACCCTGCCATTTAAATGTAAAATCTCGGATTATTTCGGCATAAATTTGCATTGATGGCGGATTATCCGCAACCACCATATTATTTTTTTTATATAACGCCTATATTATTTGTGCATTTTCACATTATTATATTCATAATAGCTAATTATATGTATGCACACACATGTAGATTAATTTATGGACCGTTAAATGTGATCATTACGTAGCTTTTTAAATATAATAAATTATATTAATATAACGCGCTATCTCTTTCTCGCGGTTTTATATAATATTATATTGACATAGAACACATGAAAAACTGTGGCTGTACTGTTGTTATTATATTATTATACTGTGTTGCACACTTTCAATATATTTTTTTTTGCTGCATGCACTAATCATAAAACTGATAGACAATTAGTTTAATAATATGAATTATTGTGCTATTTATTGCTGCACTTTGCACAATTCAATTCCATATAGGATGATATAAGTTTTTTCCGCGAGTTTTCCGTTTGCGTGTACGCATTTATTTTTACGATTTGTCATCAGGTTGTATTTTCATTTTGGCTCGCGTGTCTAATATAGATTAACGCGTTTTCTTTCGGCCTTAAAATATAATTATACGGCCAGGTCAGCAATAATTTATATGATATTCGAACACACCATAACGATTTTCTCGAGGCGATTTGTACTTATTGGGATATGTAATGCCTTAAAATTAATTACGATTATTTAATGCAATTAATTTATGTGTAAAAAAATGCATATTGCCCAATGGAACACGGCGCAATACTACGGTAGCTATTTTGGCACATTGCAAAAAATTACCGACGCTCACTCACTATGCCTCGCTTTTTAGTTGAAAATTTCGCAACGTCTGCAATTGCTATCGTTATAGAAACGTTGCCGCGGACTGTGCAGAGTTGCAAGATGCGGTTGCAGAATGCAACTGGTTTTATCTGTGTCAGCACTGCACCGGCCACAATATATGTACGTCCGCAGGTATCGATTAGGGCATCCTAATTACTTCCAAAGATTTGCGTAAAGAATCGATAAAAAAAATATAATCACGATTTAATTGTAATCTAAATTCATTGGAGCGTTGCAGAATGTTTCACAATGATATATATTTTTTTGATGGTAATGAATAATTGGTTCTGTCCATGTTACGCACTTGCTGACTCAAGGACAGTGTTCATAGAGTTGTGAAATTAGAAAAAAATCTGTCGGTCAAATGAGGGTGATGACCACTGTTAGAATGGCACGTGACGCTGGATCTATGTGAAAATTTTACAGCATAAAATAGTACCTCTTAATACCACCAGGAGCGGCTTGTGACTTTAAAAAGAGGTAGGACATGATGAGGAAGAAGTGCCCCCTCATTTTTTTCAAAAAAAATTAACTATATATTTTAGGTACATTAAATTATCATTTTTTTTATTGCGAAATCAAATGAAAATAATCGTTATCAATATATACAAATTTAATAAACAAAACTATTAACACATTGCCTACGGGGGACGTGGATTCCACGT
>JAGXCT010031813.1:0-10280 GCA_022495035.1 Philopotamus ludificatus
ATTTATTCATGAATGCTTTGAATAAAACAAAAAAACGGATTTAAAAAGCATTAAATGAACAGTAAATTAAATTTGCCGATTTCGTTTTTCAGATAGTTAAAGCGTCGCTGCAAACTGAATGCAAATGTCATGGGGTTTCCGGCTCTTGCACAATGAAAACGTGTTGGAAATCGCTTCCGCCATTTTCGCAAGTCGGCGAAGCATTAATGAAGAAGTATAATAGAGCGAGATATGTGATGGCATCATCCCTTCGTATCACACAACCGGAGCTACAATTAATATTGAAAAAGTTAGTGTTTTATAACAATAATAATAATAATATAGATCATACTTTACTTACATCAATATATGTGAATTATTAATAGTTTAATCACGAGTGGTTTGAAATAACAGATTTTATATATTTAATCATCGGCAATGTAAATATAAATAAAAACATTTCAGATCGAGATCACATCAACCAATTTCAAAGAGGCTACCTAAAAAATCGGATTTGGTATTTTTAGAGGAGTCTCCGAATTATTGTGAAAGAGATACATCGGTCGGATCTCTGGGAACGATCGGGAGATTCTGTAATAGAACATCGAAAGGTATCTAATCTATCAATTGATCATTTATACTTTGTACAGTTATGGGATTATATTTTTGTATATTTTTAGGTAACGATGGTTGTGATCTGATGTGCTGCGGAAGAGGCTATAATACACATCAATACGTCCGAACCACACAATGCAATTGCAAATTTCATTGGTGTTGCTATGTTAACTGTGACGTTTGCACTGAAAAACGTGAAGAATACACATGCAAATAAAATAGAATAATAAAAAACAACATTTAATACCATGATCCTACTATTAGGATTGATTCTACACCGAGTATAAAAAATGAAAATAATAAATAATATTTTTGTGACCACGAATGGGATATTGGACTGGAGATGTAAGCACAGTTTTGGATTTATTACATTTTTTATAAATGAATGTATAATCCCAAAAATAGGAATTCGGAAATTTTAGAAATCAATTTGATTATTTGTAATTAATTTCATATTAAAAAATATCGATCCAAACATTCCCGATAAGTATTAATAGATTAGTATGTAAATTTAGTGTTGATGATGAATGAAGGGCGTCATATCGTGAATGTAAATTAATAATATGTAAATTTAGCGGAAGGAATTTAGAAAATAAATGTAAATATTTTTTTTTGTAACGTAAACGTAAGAAATTATCATACATTGTAATTGTACATGTAATATTAATTAATTTATACATTTTATATATTATTAAACCATTTTTATCATTAAATATAGCGCTATTTGAACCATTCAATTTATATATCGTAGTCTTTGCAAATAAATAAATTATATCAACGTTATAATAATACTTAATAAAATATTCAATTTTACATTTTTCAAATAAATATGTACGTAAATGAAAATTTTATGAAATTATATATCCATTTTGAATAGGTTTATTGTAAATACCGCGAGGACTGATAATTTAAATATTTGAGATTTTTAAAAACGAGTATTAGTAGTAATTATGTAATGCATTGATGTTCTAATAAAAATACTATTCACAAAACGATGTATGTGTTTTATTTTCGAGAATTATATGATTGATTAGAGAATGAAACATATTTTAAATAAATATGATATGTACTCCAACATCCTGCTGCGGTTTGCTGTTACGTAGTTCCATCTTCTGGTAAGTTTCAATGATCCAGTGTTCCTCTGTACATAGTCCAATCAGATAAGACGCAGTCTTTTTTCCTCTGGGAACAGGAAGGGTTGTTAACCTTTTGGACGGCTGACTGTCCCACATCCTTGAGATGTGACCGACCCACCAGAGTCTGGCCACTCTGACGACAGTTGTGACCTGTATATCCTTGTATAGTCAGTACAGCTCCTCTTTGCTTCGGTCACTCCATTCCCCGTCATCGAATATGGCTTCAAATATTCATCTCAGAATTCTCCTTTCCACGATATCCAGTTGTCGCTCATCTTGTTTTGTAAAAGCCCAAGATTCATATGCGTATGTTAGGACGGGCCAAATGTGGGTCATGTAGAGCTTGATCTTAGTCTTCTTCAAGAGGAATCTCGACCGTAGATGCTTTTGAAGTCCAGAGTAACACCTCTTTGGCAGCATGGTTCTTCTTTCTACTTCCAAATTAATTTCGTTGTTATTTGTAATAAGCGAACAGAGATATGTGAATTCCTGGACGGTCTCTAACCTCTGCTCTTCGATTCCCAGGGGTTCAAGGATTCGCCCTTGACATATGGACATATATTTTGTCTTGGTCTTGTTGATGCCCTACATCTGGCTACAATATCTATGTGGGCAAGTAGCCTATGCGGACGACATAGACATTTTTTTTGTATTGCATATGTAAAAATATGTATATGTCTTAAATGAAATTTCCCTCTTTTTAATTTAATAAATGCTATTTTGTAATGAAATAAATTTAGGACTATTACATTTGATCACAATTAGATATTAGATTGAGGACAAAACGTAAATTCTCATTACTACCATTACCGATTATTAATTAAATGCTTCATGTTTTCACCAAATCCATTTTTTGACTTACATTTCCGGCTGAAATGTTGAATGATTTTATACAAATACGTCCTTTATTGGTTAATTAACGTAACAGATGGATATTAAAGATTAATATCCATATTAGCAATGGAACATATATGGGGTTTAATCAAAAATACTTGATTGTTTTATTAAACGTCAGTGTTTTCCCAATTTTTAAGCAATTCTGGATCATAATTTTGGGTTAAACCCCTTGAGAAATTTTGTTTTTAACGCCCTAATGCGAGCAAAGTAGTTACGAGACGGAAACATCGTAACAATGTGGTATTTGAACATGTCTAATTTCTTCCAAAGGTAAAAAATCCTCTCCAAGCACTCCGAAATAAATAAAAACTCTTTGACAGCTATCGATAAAATAATCAATCCAATATGAAATAAGTGTACCAATACAACCTTATAATAATAAAATAAAAATCTTATAAATTATAAAACAGCTTCGTATATTTTAAAAAACATTATTTTTTACGTTTAGTACTTGTGATAAAAATATATGGAAAATACTGTTTCATTCTCAGATGGCTAAAAAATGTATATATAGTATAATAATAAAATTTAAATGAATAATAATCAAAAAAATAATATTTAACTGTTCTGAGTATAAGCACTTGACAATTAAGATATGTTTTTCATAATCGGACTTTCTAGAATGGCTTACAAGTATTTTAAAGTTTCTGAAAAGTGTCCGTATATAATTATTATTAACGCATTATATAGGCATTTTTTAATTTATTAAATATCACGTAGACATTGTTTCATTTTCAGTTACTATTAAATTAGTTTCAATTACATTTGTCTCAATAGATTGTGATGGTTGATCAATAGTCATTTCTTGTTGCAATTTATATCTAGCTAATCTCTTTTCTTCAGCGATTATTCTATTTTGTAACATTCTTTCCCTTTGTTCGGCTGATATTTCACTACTTGTTTTAGGTTTTGCAACAGATTCTGGCTTCTGATTTGTGATCGGCGAAATTGGAAAATCATTTGTTTGTCTATAAAATAAATACAATCAATAAAATCGTTTGTCAATGTCAAATAAAACTCAAATGTTTTATTAAATACCTGTCTACGAGTAAACTATCAAAATTGGAATTGGCTGATTTTGCTATTGAAGCTGGAGTCGATTTGGCCAGTGCAATTTGCTGATCTAATAAAAGATCAAATTCGTCGAGAATGGGTTCCTGTTGCATTTCTTCGCCGTCATCATTTTCAGTTTGATCTACAACTTGATCATCTTCCGATAACATATTTAAACGTATTTTTCTTACATGCGCCTAAAATAAAAGATTAATATTTATTTAAAATAAAATAATTATATTTTAAAGCGAATAAATGTACTCACAGACACTTCTCTCTTTTTGCCTAAATTTGCAATTTTATCGATGCAATCATCAATTTGAAATTTTGGAAATAGCCGATGTGCCCAATGTTCTAGTCTTTTCATAATCAAATCAAGATCTTCTTTTTCATGGCCTCCACCTGGAAATATAGGTTGATTTTGATAAAATCGAACATGAATTTCTGATTTTTAAGCAATTATTCTTAATTTTTCCACTAATGGCATAAAAATATTAACACATTGTTTGCGGGGAATGTTTTATGCTGATTGCAGCCTGGCGCGGGCGATTTTGGGTTCGCGCGCGAGTTTTTTTAACATTTTTTAAAAGGCTATAACTTTTGAAATATCCGCGAATTTAGTGAAATTTTAAATGTAATTTACCTTATTGTGCAGCAATGATAAAATGATCGGCCTCTAATAACGCACGAATATGTATATCGCTATATTAAACACTAATATTTTGTAGAAATATGAATAAAACATTCCTACCATTCATCCCTTCGTCAGGTAGAAAGAACCCCAAAATATCTCCGTAAAAGTTGAAAAGAATTATTGCGCATTGAGGGTCAAAAAAAAATCAAGCCAACGGGATCTGCGTCAAGGTTTATTCGATCACACAAAAAATTGTATATTTTTAGACAATTTTTTTTCTTTTCATAAGTGTAGTTTGAAGTAAGATATACGATTTAGCAACAAAATCCGTTATTACTAATACTCCATTAATAATGCTATCCGACCACCACCAGAGAGTAAAAAACGTAGTACTACGTGTCCCGCATTTGAGCACCAGACTAAAAAAACGTAGTACTACGTCTCCCGACAACAATGTGTTAATTAATAGTAAAAGTTCCATAATACCTTGCAAAACAATATTTTCAAAAAAATTTTCAATAATTCGTATTCCCCTCGGCCCGGTTAACCTTTTTGGGTTTAATATAACATAAGGATTTTTGACTCTTGTCGTCTTTTCTTTTGTTGGATCCACACGTCTTGGCGCTTCTTCTTCCGCTAGAAATAATTAATACAGTAAATGAGAAAAATGTTATAGAAGATGTTTATCATTCAGCTTATGATTTATGTCCAATTATTCTAATCAAACAACCAGATTTTACATTATAATGCAATAATGCATCTTACAGAAAATACCAATACCAATAGCATACGTATCAACACAGAAAACAATTATATTACATTTACATATAATTGAATTAAAATCAAACCTTCACTGTGTTCGCCATCATTGTCATCATTATCAGGATCATTGTATTGGGGTTCCTCGACGACTTGTTCCAAGTCAGCTTCATCCACATCATCCACATCGCGACTATACAAATCCTCTAACATCGCCATGGTTGACGGCGACCCAACGCTATTCGCGGCAAAATATAGCTAGTGTTGCCAGCCTAAAAATACGTGCTGTCATGTTGGGTTAAATCAAATCTTTTATTTAAATTATTAATACACCTTGGCCTCGTATAACATGGTCATATGGTTCCATAAAAACGTCGTGTAATACAAAACCGTGTTATACGAAGTTTGAAGTGCATACAAAAATATTTTTTGGGTCCCAAAATATATAAATAAGTTTGTTAATATACTTTATTTTTTTAATAAACAATTTACATAATATTCATTTACATGTTTGAACATACTTGAATAACATATTTATAATAGATGCATTCTTCATAGCTATCACTAATAATTCTATATGTTCGATTCTTTTTCGAGATCATTTATGAATGTTTATAATTTCGGCGAATTCTGAAGCCAATTTTTTGGAAGATTCAATGTCATCTGACGCAATTTTTCCTTGAATTATATATTATGTAATGGGAATTGCTTCTCAAAAGTTTCAACCAACATCTCTTCTGAATAATGTTTATATCTATAGGTATGTTTTTGTCATTGCAAACTTCTATCCATATCATAAAAGCCCTTTCCATCTTTTCAATTATTTTTTATTAATAGACGATATTTTTTAAATCGTGTTGTACAAAAAAAATGCCAATAATCATCAACCGTATTATATCAAAAACGTGCTGTATAAACTTATGTTATATGAGTTCAAGGTATATTTGTTGCTTTATATGGTATATATTATTTAAAAAAATATTTTAATAATGATTTTATATACTTTATTGAGGAGTAAAGTATCCCCATAAAATGGGCCAAATATCAATATAGAGTTGGCAGCAATGTTGGAGTTAGTCCGCTGTCAGAGTGACAGTAAACAGGATGCCTGACGCACCGTTGCCTGCGGACGAGACGCCACCGCCGGGCGTGGCCCCGCGCGAGCTGACGCAGACTGATCAGTTGAACCGTCGCTTGTTATCGTCGCTGCTGGAGCGTATGAACCAAGGCCAGGACTCGAATATACAGCGCATGATGTCCAATGAGGAGAACGGGTCAGATCCTGACGACTGGGATGCGACGCCAGAAAACAATACCTCAACGAAATGAATACATACAACCAAATTAATGATTCATTGTTATTGTTCATTATTCATTCCTTTGTATCCGATATATTATATGTGTAATAAATATGTAAAATAAATATTTTTAATACAGTATTTTCATTAACCATTAGACTTTTATTATTGCCTCGTCAATATTGTATTAATAAATATAAATAATATATTAGGAATGTGTATTTATTTCAATTATATTTTAAAAACTATTAATCAAATGTGAATATGATTTAAAATGACACATTCCTGAACTCTGCTCTACAACAGTCGTATAGAATAATTACTCACGTCATGGTCGTTATAATCACAACCCATCGCTTGTAGGTAACAAACAATCTGTTATGGTAATGTATGTTAACCAAGGCGGAGCTAAGTTTAGTTCCCAAATAGTTTATCATTCAAGTCAAATCTAGAATTCTTTATGACATTGTCCAGGGTGTTATTGGGATCTATACAACCTACCATCCTCAGTACTTTAAAATCTTTATCCATTGTAAAACAAAAAAAAATGAGATTGAAAAACATTAATTAAATTACAATTCCGATCACTTGCAAAGGCTGTTTCATTACTGGGTTAAATAACGTTCAAAGCAGTTACCTGTTTCAATATTATTTTTATGAGTAGAACCAAGAGATGGCAGTAATAGTTGTTTAATAATTATACTAAAATTAGGGCGAATAAATGAAAAGCGATTTCTTTATTGAAATTATGGTTTAACATTTGAAATTTAATTATATTTTTTGATAATTTTAATTAAAAAAATAAATTAGAATTTTTATATTTAAATATTAATCAATATTAATTTTGTCAACTTCAAAGTTACCAGCAAATGCAATTAAATGTTCCCCGTGTTAGATTTAGGATTGTATCGATAAGGTAAATTAGAGTCAGTAGATTTTGAGATTTGTATAGAGACTTAGATTTCAATTTGATTTTTATAGTTTTCCGTTATTTATTATTGTTTTTTATTTTTTTTTCAATATAGGGTATTACACCCAAAAACATAAGCGGGGAACTGCAAGGCGGTAAAAAAACTGATTTCCAACATTACCCTAATCTCTCTGTTCCCAAAATTCCTTACTCTCTAATGTCCAAAATTCATTACTCTCTAATGTCCAAAATTTATCAGATCGCGAGAAAGGATCCAAGTTACAGATTAACATAAAGCCGCAGACTGAACAAAGACGTGCGCATAAGAATTATCAATAGACCCCCAAAGTTAAGAATTGATAAATTCTTCGACAATACCTTGGCATTTAAAAAAACGGATTATTCTATGAATAAAAATAGTTATTCATGATATTTATTAGAAAAATCTAAAGTATCGATCTAATTTTGAATTTTTTAGCTAATTAATGCGACGTGAAAGAATTAAAAGATTTTTTTAAAACGCCTTCTAACGTCTAAAATATATTTTTATTAGTCGAAATTTTTTAAAAAAAATATTTTGATCGTTGTATTTTAGAATGGATCCTAAAACTTTTGATATATTCGGTTGCGGAATAAGAAGCGCATTTCAATTTGAATAAACATCTGTTGAAGATCAACAGAATGGTTCAAACGATCGACAAGTGTTATTATTCTCAGAATTATTATTCAAAGACAAAAAGAACTCTCTCAAATATTTTTCTTTTGCTTCAAACTGACACCTAAACGTAGTAAAAAGCATAAGGCGTGTTATCCCTTTTAGAAAAATTATAAGTAGGATTGCCAACATTTTCACCGACAATTCCGAAATATATTGCTCAAAACTAAAATTCTCCACTCAGAAACAACTTAACATCACATGGTATTTTTTCTACAAAAAAATATGTATAATGTACTAACTTCAATTTAGCACGATTGGCACGTCTAGTTTTGAAAATCCATTCAGAAACACGACTTTTAAGGGTAGAGAACGTAGATTGTATTGTTTTGGTCAATCATAAAAAAAATCATTAACATAGATTTTTATTAAATTCTGAAATAAAGTATGTGTCTAAAAATGAAGGTTACTTTAAAGGTCACAAACCCTGAGATGTTTAAACATCCCCATATTATTACAGGCGTTGGAAGCTTTACCATTCAATGTAATAAATACATTTCGTATAAAATGTATGGTATTTCCTTTTTATTAAAAATTACAAATAAAATAAGTTCCATGACTTTTCAGTGACCTTTTAATAAAAAAAAATCAATTTTTCATAGTAAACATCAAAACTTTTTCTGAGACCTGCAATTTGCACGGATGGTTATTAAGAAATGTATAAAAAACGTGCAAAACGAAAAAACACAAGGAAATAACAGATTTCCTATTAATAAGAAATTTAACAACACAGAACAGTAATAACAAACAAAAAGTTTTATTAGATATGTCGTTAGTATTATTTGTTTCTTAGTTAAAATACGTTTCACATTAGACGTGTTGTTACCAATCATTTTTTTTAAAATTAAAATACATATGTATATTTAATGTTCAAATTTTGTATAATTTATTAATTCGGTTTTCTTTTTTTACACGATTTTCTATACCAATATGTTATTCAATTTAAAATAACACGGTTCTTAAATTTAAGTCAAAAATTATTTCAATTCTTTCAAGCTAAAATTTTAGAAATTTTGGAAAAAAAATTAAATTATATTCTTATGATAATAAAATGCATATTTAAGATTATATTCGATTTTCATATTATTATGAATTAGAAAAAGAGTATTGTTATTTTTATATTATAAAATATAGATAATTGTCTTAAAATAATGAATTATTACAAAACCTCATATAGCTAATATAATTAATCTAATATGTATGCGTGAAGATATTGTGAATAAATTAAAACATTTTCCGCCCCATTTTCACGCCGCGGAAAATTAGTGGCTATATTTTCAAATAGCCAATGGGAGTAACAGTAGCAAAGCCTTCACGCTACGATTGGTCGACAGTGTCTCTGTTCTGACTGGATGCTCGGCAACAAATTGGTAACTTGTATCTTCTACGGACTTGCGCATTACGAGACCGGGACAAGACAACGCGTACTTATGCGTATGGAATAAGCATCTCTTGCATAACCGCAATGTCAGTGAGGAATGTAAAAAAAGGAAAAATAAATATTACAATATTTATTTTAGAAGTTTATTCAATTTAATAGCACCGTAAGTTTTTTCGTTTTATTATATATTAATATTAATACAACCATAATTAAGAGGAAAAAATGTACTTTATTAAATAAAATAGTTTCCATTGTTAAATATTACCGTTTAAAAATTCTTATTATTTAAATTTTTACGACGCATTTAAAAATATTCAAAATAATTGATGAAAAAATGGAAAATGGAAGGGCAGAATTTTTGGCTAAAAACAACACCATGATAACACCTCAGTCTCTGAATTCATCGGACTTAGCCTCCTGGAACTTTTTCCTATTTCCAAAGATGATAAAGTCATAAAAGAACGATGTTTCTCCAATATTATTGAGATAAAAACAGAATCAAAGAAAGAACTAGATGTCATACCGTCCTTTCGAGGAATAGAAAAGGGCTGGGCTATTTATATCTAATAATGATATCAATATGGACGCAGAATTAGCAACGTTCCATCAAGCTGTGTTAAAGCTGGATCAGAGAATTTCTGCAATTGAAGCAACGAAGGAAATAAACCAACTTAAAGACAATTTGGCTTTGATGCAAAGTACTATGTTTCTTTCCCATTCTGTTTGTAATTTCAAGAACAAAATTCCAAAAAAATGACTCCTGAGTTCTATAAAATAACCAGAGAATATTTAGAGCAGTGGACTGTGCTCTTTGAAGAATTAAGAATATTTGAAAGGGAGAATTTCATTCAATTTAACGAATTGATTCCAAAAGTATTTATTAATTCTAAACAAGACACAAAA
>JAGXCT010031817.1:0-18810 GCA_022495035.1 Philopotamus ludificatus
TGACATTTTTTCTATAGGGTAAAAAAAAACCTTCTGAGTATTAACAAAAGTAGACTAACAGAGCTACAAAAAAAAATCAAGTCTTACGTGTTAACTCGACCACAGCCGGCGGCAAACTAATTTCAAAATTGCTCTTTAAAAATTATCATTACTTTCCGCTTTACCTAATAAATTGATAGTTTTGTTATTAAATGTCAGTTTTTAGACTTATTGATTATTGGCAATGTGTTTCGTATGTATATACACGGCCACTTTGCGAAGGTCACATGTTATCCTAACCCTCCCTCGCCTCGTCCTCGCCCCGTCCTCGCCCCATATTCTTCGGCCAAATGAAGAAGTAACAACTGTCCATCGTGTTGGCTTATCATTTTTGTCAGATAGGCGCCCTGCCGGTCGGGTAAACAAGGGCGCGTGCCCTGTCAAAAGGCGGGCGGCCCCAGGGCGTAGGCAATAAGCCATGGAGGCGAGCCAGGCCCTATGCAAATACGCATAGGTGGCTCTCTCGCACGGGGTCCCCGTCTCCTCCCACGGCGGTCCCTCCTATCCCTCAGCCGTGTGTACCGACACGGAGCGATACACTCTTCACTCGGTATTGATTACTCGTTATTGCCGATCGGGAATATCCGATGACCGGCGCGACGTCGCATCCAAATGTGCCGGATTTGAGATCTCGAGCCGTCCGAAGGGTATGCTGCTCCCCAGTCAAACCAAACCTACCCAGGCTAATAAACATTGGCAATACATAAATTAAATAAAAGTACAATCCGCAGCACGTGACTCGCCTTTATTAATCCGTAATCGAAATATCAGTGGAAGCGCTGGGGAGGGACCGCGCGCTGCTAGGGGTCGTCGAAAGGGCCCCTCCCCCCTCCCTGCTATTGAAAGTCAGTGGCTCTGTTTATCCTCTTATCGCTTCAAACAATCGCGATGTTATTATTTATTGCCACCGTCGTGTGACAACTCATTCTGGGTATGTTGGGTAGCTCCGAGGGGCCATTGTTTGTTTTGAGGCTGTGAAAAAAGAGCAGTCATCGAGCCGGGGAATCCTTGTGGGAATTTGGCCGGGAGTCAAGACTCGATCATTATTTTACTATGATAAATTACATGCAATTAATAACACATTTAAATAAAATATAATAAGTTATTCCAATCTGAATATTTATTTGCTTATGTACAGTAAGACCTCCTATAACGAAGAAGTCAAGACTCGAACGAATGCAATACATCGATTATTTTTTTATTCGCCTATTTTAAATGACCTTGTTCAATGTCAATGGCACGTGATCTTTTTTTTTGTTAACCAAACGACATTGACTGCTTTTGACTTGAGTTAATTCGGTTTCTACGTTCTAGGAGGGAGCGGTATATAAAGGAATGTCAAACTCGTTATAGAAAACCACGGTATAGCAGGCAGCGTTATAGGAGGGTTTACTGTATAGCATCATTTGCAAGTCCCAAGACCCTCGATAGCCAAGGCTCTTACCCATTGCTGGTATTGGACGTGTATTTTCTACCATTGTAGGTATCGGATTTTACCCTCTTAATTGTGTCCAGGCAAGTATAAAGGTCTAACTCTTAATTTATAGCATCGAATGAGACTTGAGAATAAATCAGAATATGTATCAAAGGATTTAATTAATGAAAGATGATTTTGAATTTTAAAAGCTCATAATCTTCGAAAAATATTTTTTTTATTGAATTTTATATAAATTTATAAAATATCTTAATTTATTTTTCGATCTATATTACGGATTCCATGGGGAGAAAAAAGTGGCAATATCTCCACTCTTAAACAATTGAGGATTAAAACTAGGCTCTTAATAATATTTGGAGTGAGAATAGATTTGTTCAATGGGTAACTTTACCGTCGCTTTTAAGCTCGAAGATTCTGCATTCGATAATTTCAAGTTTGCGGGTTTGTACTTTAAATTAGCTCAGATATTACTGAAACTATTTTCATTGAAATTTAATTTATTTCAATTGTATTTTTTCAGAAAATGGGTGTTCTTTTAAAATTATTATCAATATACATATGATATTTATATGTTAAAATATATGAAAAAAAATATTTAAAACATTTTTTGGGTCCAAGACTACACTATGACATTTCTTGGCTTATCATGCAAAGTCGTTTCTTTATTAGGGTGTGGAATGGAATAGTGAAATCTTTTTTAAATAAATACTCTGGCAAATCATGAACACTATCGTAATTTTCCGCAAAAGCAACTACCTCAACTTGGAAATAACTGCCTTGTAAATTATTCAAAGTACTCTTATCTTCCTTGCTGGAATCTTCACATGTAACACAGGCATTAGCATTCACTGGCGGTAATATAAAAATCTTTTCAGTAACTTATAGTCCACCATTTGTTTATATTCCTATATGTAAAGATGTTTATATAGCTCATTATAATATAGAGTTATTTAATTAGTTTGTAAAAGCTTTAGATAGTCAATATAAAGCTGAAACGATTATTATTTAAATGTCCTTCTAACTCAAAGCCGGTCTTTGCCGTCTACGTTTTAATAATAAATTATTAATTATTCCCTAAAGACAAACAAAAAGTATAGAATTTATTTTAAATTGAAATATTAATAAATGATAGTTTTATTATTTTTAATAGCCAAACTAATACTGAATTTTCAAACCCAACCACCAATTATGAAGAGCTTTTTGTTTAAATTCGGATTGTAACATTGTCTTTTCTCTTATATCGATTAACTGTTCTTGAGCTCTTATCGGAAGCTGATATATTATATTTTTAAATCTACAGCAAACGGATTCATGACCCATTTTAACTCAGTCTTTATATTAGGAATATCTATGAATCGATTAAAAAAATATGCCTCCAAATTTTTGGAATGTGTGACTATATTAATTTGTTCTGCATTTACTTAATTTTCCGAAGCAAAATCAGGTAATGATGGAAACACTTCTAAGGATCCTTTTTCTAAATTCTCCCTCCACATCACGATTTTGTTTCTAAATGCAGTTACTTTTACGCCGGAGAATTTTAAACTTATATCATTGGAACAGTTATTTTTGATTTTTGATTTTGGAGACCACTTTGGAGACCACTGCTCTAGACTAATTACGACTCTAGGCTCTTCAAATACGGGCCAGATCAAACTATAGATAAAATTAGTCAATGTTTAAACTGGTCAGACTAAAGCTTAAAATATTCAAACTAAAGCTGATACTAAAATGGTTTTTACTAGTTGGCTAGAACTAGTCAAAGCTAAATTGGTATTAGCTAAAATTCGAAGTTTTTATCAAACGATGCATAAAGGCACAGATAGAGTGGTACCTCTGTATAGACCAGGGATGAGCAACCTTTTTTGACAACGGGCCAGCTACTAATTTAAAAATGTCGTGCATATAGAAGTTATATTAATCCTTTCAACTCTGACCGCTTTTGGTTGAATCTCCGTTCTACTCTCATTAATTTTATTTTACGAATAATACAAAAGACATTGGTAAAATGAATAAGAAACATCTATAGCAGGGGTGAGCAACCTGCGGGCCGCCACACTTTTTCGTACAGCCCTTCAAAGATTTTATAGTGTCGTATACCAATTAATGTCAAAAAGAAGCAATGCCAATTTGTCATTAACCAAGCCAATTATTTATTACTCTTAGTTTTTGATAGTTTTTGATATGTCGAATAATTCTTTTAATATGAATCCTACATATTAGAAATTATTATTATTTGTTTAAAAAAATATATTATAAATAATGATTGTCTTTATTTTCCGCAATTGCGAAAAAATAAAAACAAGAATATTTGCTTCTGAAGCCACGGGCACAGTGTTTTTTTCGCTCGCATCCGTAACGATGTGCCAAGTGCGAGTGAACCGTTTACTAGTAACACTTACAACGAGTCTCATTTACGCGTCATTTTGATTAGTTCAAATCCGAAATATCGACCAAATTATAAAGCGTATCATGAATAACCATTTTTTTCTTAGAATAATCCTTTTATAAATTTATAGAGATTACATCAATATCTTGACTTGAAATGCTTGGGGTCTATTTATCTTATAAATAGACCCCCTACAGACGACGTGGTTGGTTTCGAGCCACTATGGCGGATCGGTTAAAAGGGCAGAATCAGTCAAATTTTTTATAATATATATAAACATTATTTTTTTTTTTTATTTAATTATTTTTTTTTAAAGACAATGCGTGATTGGCATTTCAGAATAACCCAGGTCGCCAATCACGCATAAAAACATAAATAGAATAGTGAGAAAAAAAACAAAATACATAATTTAAGATATAAAATAACAACAAAATAAAAAAAATTAAAAAATATTGAAATAAAGAAAATAATGTGTAAATAAAGATAAAAAGTACTATATGTTAAAAAGGAAAAAAAAACAAAAACCGTCATTACTTGGTCCGTTATATGAAATTATAAAATCTCATACAAAAGATCAATGAAATGGCGATATTATACTTCAAATAAATCCACATATTCGGCCAAGTGGTTAAGTAGAGTGATAGCTCTGGTTACTGGAGAGTCCTTGAGAGCACCTGTCCTCGCATTTGGCGGAAGAAAAAACACACGCGAACAAGCTCGATGGTAGTGAGGTGGCGCCCATAAGAGCAACTCGCACAGTACAAGAAGGGTTATGTACTGCGCCAAATAACAGCTTGAAGAAGTGCTTTGCCAAGTAAATGTTTTGAGAAAAACGTCAAATATACCTTGAAACCTTTTTTTTAATTAAAAATCAAAATTCACAGTATTTATTGCAATTAGCCAAAAGCTAACAAACGAAAATAACAGATCTTTTGTAAAAAGTAGAGCATAGAATTTAAGATGGTGTTGAAAAAATCTTAGCTATTATAATATACAAGAGACCCTCCTATATCACATTTTTTTATACTAGGCTTAAAGAAATAATTCGAGTTCATCATTTAGTGATTGTATTACAGTAAACCCCCCTATAACGTCGGGATAGGTTCCACGTAATAGGGGGGAACGTTATAGGGGGTTAAGGTTTTTCAATTTTATTTTTTGATTTAAAGAAAATCAGTAAATCAACACATTCCCATTTTTTTTTACTTTTTCACGTGTTTACCAGCGCAAATGACTACTGAGCGATATCCTCTCGTATTTTGGCTGACGTAATCTTCCCGCAACTTGCCGGGCAGGGCAGATCAACGCGATATTTTATTAGTTAAATTTTATAAAATGCGCTAGCAAATGATGAATAAATGTAATAAAAACTATTCCGGGAATATGTTTTATTCCAACCACTAATTATAGAATTAAACATCAAAGAAATCGACGCATATGGAAATAGTGTGCTTAGAGACCTTGTTGTTGAGAATTAAGATCATATCATTAATAAGATTAAGAGGTATGCTCGTATATTACATAATCAAATAGTTAAAAAACGTGAGCGTCGGTTACTCGATTATGTGAATTCGTTCCATGGATATAAAAAAGTAGAAAATATTTTCTTACTGTATGTGGATATCCCTGGGATGCTCTGATAGCCCTCGTGCCGATAACCTCGTGCCGATGGATGCAAATAGTTTTATTTAGTTTCGCCGGATGCGTGTCGATGTCAAGCGATCGGAGCTACATTATGTCATTGCCCGAAGACGTTAGCGGGGTTCGACGTTATATGAAAAAACCGCCGCAAACGTTATAGGGGGGAACGTTATATGAGAGGACGTTATAGGGGGGTTTACTGTTTTATGTTTCTTACCCCTAATCTATAGGGTTTGATCTGATATCCTTTGATATGACTGAAAAGTCATTTTTTTAAATAAATGAATTAAAAAACGTGGTACATATTTTTGCTAAAAAATCTTTTAGGCCAATACGTCAGGTCTTTTTTTTACTGTTTCCACAGAGTAAAAAGAGTAAAAGAATTTGATTACGGATATGGTATAATGAGGCTGCGGGACATTGTAGAAATTTAAAAATTAAAAATGTATAATCTTCCAAGAAAGTAGTGGAGGGTTTCTCACCCCCGATATCTACCTCAATTTTTTCTAGTTTGTCGATTATTTTATGAATTGAATTTCATTAGTAAAAAAATAAATACATACAGTCTCAAAGGTGATGTTTAAAAATCGACAATGCAATTCTACGACACGAATATTTTATTAATATTATTCAACGTCTATTGTTGAATGCGCCCCATTTTCGAGCGTAGGAAATGATATTTACAAATGTGGGAAACACTAATGCACGGCGTCAGATAGCGATCGGCCATGTTTGCCTATACATATACACAATATGTAGTATATATATTTTTATAATATATATATATATACATAATAATAATATTAATGTATGCGCGATGGCGGGTCGGCATTAGCATAGCTTCTTTATTGTCTGACTGTCCGTGTTTTATTGTGACACAAGGATGTTACACGATAACATAAAGTGGCGCGGGGCACCGGTTGACATTCGGGCTCTTCCGTGACCGGATACCGTGTATTACCCGGGGCTTATCCACTTACCGGCCGAATTCGGCGAGTCCGCTTTACTGTCTTTGACAATCGGCCAAATACAACAATTAAGCCCTCGGCGACATGTGTAAGGGCCGGGCGGCGGCTGCGTGCCGTCCCAATGACACCGGAAATGACGGATGTTATTGACGATTGCCGTTCCGACTTCCGTCCGACGGAGATCCGACGCTACAGTCGGATCTCCGTCGGCCGGCGAAGGAAGCGCTTCGGATGTTGAACGACGAGCACTCGATGAGAACGATTGCGGGATCGATGGGACAACTACCTCGTCGAAGACCTTGCGGAGAGCCAAGGAATAGTCAAGAGCTAATAAAAAGCATGAAATTATCTTTAACTCTTTCAATGCGGCGGGTCTAAACACGATTCTGCATCTGAGTGCGGCGCCGTTTTGGACCAAATTATTTTTTTGGCGAGGTAAATTTGTATTCAACGTTTACCGCTATATTAGACCATTTTCCTATAAGAGACTTATGCAAACATGTTGATTCGGATATGTTCTTCCATCTCAACTAAAAAAATAAACTCGATTCGCTTTATTTTCGTAATAATAAATCGAACAAAATATCAATTGCTCAAACAGAGATTAAGTGAGAAAAAAATGGGAATGCGAATCAAAATAAAAAATGCGAAATCCAATTTTCTTATACCATTACATCCATACACATGTCTGTGGAACATAATGTACGTGGAACACCCTTAATAACTCCTGAGCTGAGATACGTCACCGATACTACTGCGGAGATTTGAATCGTTACTGTTCATATTTACATATTACATGGTTCCTATAAAATTCTTGTGATATGTTGTATATTTATTGATAGCTGTGTTTATTAGCTGATTTTTTAAACAAACACCATCATAGCTCGATCTGGATTTGTGTAACACGACAAATTAAAGTTTTAAAGAATCTCTGCGCATTTACGACATGCGGCCGCACCCTGGACACGATTTGTATGCGCATGTACGTCATGCGCCCCGCACTGAAAGGGTTAAAATTGAATTAAAATTCGTTAGCAAAATAAAAGATTATTTATAATTTCGACAACTGTCTTATTTTTTTCAAACAAACATCATCACTAAAACTTACACGCTTTCTAATTCTCTAGATAAAAAAAATGAACCTATTTTTACAGCTATATTGATAAAAGAATTGTTCATCCCAAAGTTTTTAATTTTTAGGTATGGAAAAAATACTGTATTCTCAATGTTATGACAAAAATATTAATCGAAACTGAAAATAAAATTATGGATCAATATATCAAAGTCGTTATTTATTTAATCTAATATTCATATTTTGAATAAAATTATCATAAATCAGTGTAATCCAATTGCAAAATGTACCATAATCACTGGTCCCGTACGGGACCTCAAAGCATTGAACGACGCAAATCCGCGGACCACTGGGCGTTTAAAGGTTAATAGTATTTTTATTAATTAGTGTTATATTTCTTCATTTATTTATACTAGGATTATTTTAGTTCATACATGCGGCCAGCACAATATTTTAAAATTTGTAGCTGGCGCGTTGTAGAAAAATGTTGCTAGTCCCTGCTCTAGAGCATATTTATGATCTAGAACAGAGGTTCCCAATCTTCTTCAGTTTGCGAAACCACGCCCAATGCATTAATAAATAAAATTTTTCGTTAAATTATCAAAAATTATTAAGTAGACAGAATAAATTGAATGCAATTAGTGTTATCAAAATATTAATCAAAATTATTAATTAGGTGAATAGTCAGTAATCTTTTCTGTCTGATTCTTTCGGATACTTTTAATATGCGAGATATTGAAAATGTCTATAAAGAAACATCGAGGAGTGGGCAGAATATGATTCGTGTGATCGGATATTGTTTCCGGTCTCAGACAGCAGAAGAGGAAAGGAATGAGGATGGAAGTGAAGAAAAGAAAATATCATTCGTATCATTAAGTAAAATTCGTGATTTTGGTGTGATTTTTTTTTATATTTATTACTGTTTTAATAAAAATTCCCGCTAATTAACAGTTTTCGCAGACATAGAGAAATTCTTAAAAAACTATAGAGCTAAAAAAGGTACCAAATGGAAGACAACCGATCCAGAAGATCGTCTTTTAAAAAGGTTTTACTGAACTGATTGATTTAAAACTGCAGTGGATATAAGAACAGAGTTCATCGGTGGTAGAGGAACTGTAGTCTGTGTCGAAAGGGACAGAGAAGGCTCAGGAAAAATGACGAAAAAAACACTTCTACTGAAACAAATGCACTCCAAAGAACTCAAGTATGCAAAATTTTACCGGACGTGAACTAGAGAACTGGGGGAAGATTAACTTGTTTGGTTAGTTTTCGTCTAGAAATTTATAAAGGGATCAATCAGAAACTTGTCCCTTTCATAGAACAACACCCATCTCATATAAACGATTGCATTTTCAAGGACGATTCAACACCATGCCATCAGACCAAAACAGAAAAGTTATTTTTTTGACAATTTACTTTCTTATTATTACAGTTCAACGATTTAATAGAAAATTTAGGGTTTAAACATTGCCATGGCCAGGTTTTAGTCCTGATTTAATCCCATTAAAAATCTATGGCACATTATGAAAACAAAAGTCAACAGAGAGAAGTCTACCAATTTAAAATCACTAATAACATCAATAGTAAAGGTCTAGTATGAAGAGATAACGGTAGAAACAATAAAGAACTTGGTGGATTCAATGCCGGATCGGATTCAAACTGATATAAAAAATAAGGTAGGCACCAAAAATATATTTTTTTTTCTTTTAATGTTATTTGTAAGTGTTTTTCCTCAAAATATTGTGCTAATTAAAATCTAATCTTCAAATCGTGTTATTGTTTTGGACATATTGTTCAAATTATATAATTCACTGTACTGTATATATTTCAATGACTGCTACAAATCCTTTTATTTTTAATGAAGGATGCCAAAATACGTCATTTATTGGAGTGACTGTATATACGGCGTAATAGATATACAGGCGGACCTCAACTTTCGCACATTCGACTTTTGAACAGATTCTTCTTCCTTTTGTTCGAAAAATGTTTTTTCAAAAATTGTTTCAAAGGCACAGCATAGTGATGGATGAAATGGAAATCTTTGTCTTATTGGATAAGTAATCCAAAATCAAGAAAACATCCTTCTAAGTACTTCAATGAGGATTCAAGCTAAGGCTCTTAGTTTGCATAATGATTGGAGAGCTATAGCTAAACAGATATTCTAACATAGTGTTTCATGCAAGTAACGGCTGGTTTTCAAATTTTAAAACCAGAGATTCGTCACACAATATTAAATTCACTGGAGAATCATCTAGTACGGATGAAGATGCTGCAAAGGCCTTTATTTCGCCATTGTCCAAAATTATTGAAGATGAGAATATACACTCCTAGTCAGCTATTCAATGTAGATTAGAGACTGGTTTTATTTTTTGGAAGAAGATGCCTACAATCATTACATTCTTATCAAAAGACGAATCAGTTGCCCCTGGTCATAAAACTTCTAAACTTAACAGTGAATATGTTAATGAGATGATTGAATCTCATTCTGAACCCTTGACTAATGAATTTCTAATGGACCGACAAGAGAACAAAAATAGTATACTAATTGAAAGTGAGGAAGAAGAACCAGATGAAATCGTCAAAACTAATAAAAATAAAAAATCTTCTACGCATCTCGAGACATTTTTGAATATTATGGAAGAATGTGATCCCAATGGAGAATCTCAAGCGCGTAGGGCGATCCATAATAGTACTGTATGTTACAGAACTCTTTATAAAGAAAAGAAAAAAGTAGTAAAATACAACTAACCCTTGACAAGTTAATTAAGAGAATATAATTTTTTATTTAATATGTACTTAGTACATATTAGTATATGTACGTAGTTATGTACAATTTTTGGTGTTTTTTTTACATCCCTCTACTTTCGAACATTTAACTTTCGCACACATTTTCAGGAACCAATCATGTGCGAAAGTCGAGGTCCGCCTGTATATCAAAATATGAATATTATTAGAGATTTTAATGTAAACGTCGCCGGCGGATGTTATGTAACATACGGAGCTGTTATTACAAATGCTCGAGGAGTCCAACTAATTTCGGCGGGCAAGGCCAGCAGCGACAATTAGTGTTGGCCACCCCTGGAAGATTAAGAACCTTTGGCACCGAAGGCATTAGCACGAGCTTATTTGCATTTGCTATGTTCAAATTGCCAGTGTTCCCACTGGTAATAGCATTTATTAGCGACATGAAGGGAAACCGTGGCACGCGAACACGGGAAACATGGCTCTTCCAGCCGACGCATGCGTTTCACGTGTTAAAAAAATATGTCATTTGAGGGAGGTAATCGTTGATCAGATTTATCGCATGAAAAATTGCCGAAAAAATGGATGCTGATAGCAGTAAATGTGAGAATCGTGTATGCTTACGATCTCAATTGGTGACTTTTGTAATTCGGAGTTGTTTTCTTGGGACATGTCTCGCCGCAAGTTGCAAGTCACACCGGCCAGACACGCATTCGTATCATACATGCATACATACAACAAGCATAAGACGCCTTTTTCTGTTATTCCAATTAACGTTAGTACGTTCGTGCTCAACGGCGTAGGTGACAGCTTGAAAGGTTCGCTCGGTCAGTTCGACTCTCGAGTCGCATTGTGTACGCCATTAATATTAATAAGCTGCGAAATGGAAGAAATAAAATGAAAATAATCGAAAAAAAATAAAAATAAAATAAAACAACACACGGACACCATCACGCCACGGCAACGACGTATGTTAAACGCAAGGTCGACAATCCATCGACGATGAATTACACGCAAAGAAATTAATCCGATTCATACACAATAGCGACACCTTTTTTTTTTGGTTTGGGAAAATTTTTAGAAAAGGCATACGAATGAGAACAGTCAGTCGGAGATCGTCGTCAGATTAAACGATTGTGTTTGTATAATAATACAGTGAAACCCCGTTTTTACGTATTCGAAGAGACCGATAAAAGAAAACAAATTGGTTCATATTTTTGTTCTGGTCTTCTATGTATTTCAATGCTAGTAAATTAGCTTTTAATACCCTCAATATTTATTTATTTATCACGAAAATACATGGGCATTATAGATTAGTCCAGATCGCCAATCACGCATAAAAACGTAATAATAAAGCATTGGTTTTATTTAATAATATAATAAAAGGGTATTCTAATATATTCCCCCTTTAAAAAAAGGGTATTTTATTATATTCTCCTTTTAAAAAAGGGTATTTTATTATATTCTCCAACTTTATTAAATTTTACCTCTTAATTTATGCTTTAACGATCTGAAAAGGTGATAATCCGACGGCGCGAGATCGGATGAATAGCTTGGATGAGTTAAAAGTTCCAATCCAAGCTCCCTTATTTTTTTCTGTGTTATTTTTCCACCGTTATCGTGTCAGAGGATCCTTTCTTGTTATTGACCAAAATAATTTCAACAGTTCAAGCAATTCATAGTGTATAATTTCAGAAAAATCCCACCACACACAAACAAGGACCTTCTTTATTGTTAGTGATAGTTGAGGGGTCGGAACATGTACTTCTCCGGAAGAAAGCCATTGTTTTTTCGTACAGGATTATTGTATAGCACCCACTTCTTTTCTCCAGTTACAATTCGCTGCTAAAATAGATCGGCTTTATACCGAGACAAAAGAGACGAACTGATGGTACGCCGTCTGTTCGAGCGCCGTCTCCGTCAATTCATGAGGAACCCATATTCCTTGCCTTTAAAATTTTCCTATGCGACGAAGATGATCTTGAACTGTAGACCGAGGACAGCCATCATCTAATTTTTAGGGTCCTCCTTTTCGTTCGACGTCTTTGAGATTCCTAATATTATTTTTAAACGTTTTAAGCCGCTGATGACACTTATTTAGTTTCAGAATATCCCCGTAAGTAACGGAACAAATATAGCATCGAATGACGTAAGTGTGCTTCTTCTATTGTTGGCCTTGACATCTTTCCCCCTTGGTAAAAAATAAAATTAACAAAACTATGTCTCGACACAAATTAACTGTGAATGAGCTCATCGAAGAAATTTTGATTACTTTTCGATCCCCCTAATATATCAATATTGTCGGCCATGTGATTAAGCAGAGTAATAGCTTTGGTAACTGGAGAGTTTTTGAGAGCACCTGTCCTCACATTTGGCGGAAGAAAAAGCACACGCGAACGAGCTCGATGGTAGTGAGGTGGCTCCCATTAGGGCAACTCGCACAGTACAAGGGGGTTATGTACTGCAACAACCAACAGCTTGAAGAAGTGCTTTGCCAAGTAGATCGACCTTCTTTTGTCGAGGGTTACATTTTTACCCGTTACATACATATTTTTTACCAGATAATTCTGTCAGATAAGTTTTACGTGGATGTGATTGTCCACTGTATCATCGATATCCATAACTTCAGATATCATCAGGTTAATGAATTTGTTCTCAGCCATCTATAGCTTTGTGCGCTGTAATATCTTCTACCAGCGTTTCTGGCACGGTTCTGTCGAGTCTCTCAACGCTAGTATCTTATTGTTCCTTAACGATTCCAGCTTTTCTAAAACAGTTTTTGATAGATTCTTCAATTTCATGCATCTAATATATTAGGCGTACCCATAAGTAATGTCGTTTTTTCGATGCGCCATCTTTAAAATAGTCTCCTTTAGGCAGTAAGGACGTTTTATAAGTTTCTCTTGTGTAGCGGCTATCTGCTCGTGGCCTTTAGACTAAAAAACGCTTTCTTTACCCCTCTGACGACAATGGGAGAGACGTGTTCATCGGAACAACATCTGCTGAGCTGAATACTTTTTCATTATCATTTGAAAAAGAAAGCAGCAGAGGCTACGAAGGATATTTGCGAGGTTTACGGTGACATATTGGATGTCAGGGAATGCCAACGATGGTTCAAAAAATTGAAATCTGGTGATTTGTGTTTGGAAATCGAGCCTCGAAGTGGACGGATGAAGAAGCCGTGAATTCTGCGATCGAAGACGACCCGATGCTGACCATTGAAAAATTATCGATACATTCTGGTCCAGTACTCTGAGGATCCTAAAGAAGTTGAGAAAGATTCAAAAAGGAGGTGTTTGGGTCCTACACGTTTTCACGCGCGACCTCATATTGCGAAATTGTCGCATGAAAAAATGCAGGATCTTGGATCAGGATCACCCTGTTGCATCCTTCATATTCACCAGATCTCGCATCATTTTATTTTTACTTTTTTCGTTTTATGGAACATTTTTTAAGAGATCAAAATTTTAATTGCTTAGAAGAGGTGAATACAGCCCTTTCAGATTATTTTCAGTCAAAACCCGCAGAGTTTTACAAGAAGGGCATGGATGATTTGAAAGAAAGGTGGCAGAAGGTTATAGATAATATGGGGAATTTTTTTGTATAAGAAAAGTTAAATAAAGTATAAGAAAAATTGTTTTGATATTCATTGAAAAAAAAACGACATTACTTATGGGTACTAATAGATACCTCAACATTTTTCGAATCTTCGCAATCAAATGTAAATTTACGGAAATAAAAAACGTAGAACGGGGTTTCACTGTAATTTCATTCATGGGTTAAGAAGCAGCGATGGGATTGTAATTATGAACGGCATTAAAAAAAGCGCATGTATCGTCGGTTACTTCTCACTTCCTGACATGTGATGACTGCTCGCTTTTTACAACATTGCCGTGCTTGTCTTACACAGCGGCGGTATGCCGAGATCATCGATGCAACACGACAATCGGCGGTGAGAGAGCGCAGCGCCATATGGCGCGGAGTTGTCGTCCATATGGCACAGCGAAAATATATGATGTAATCACAATTCGCTGATTGAGTCGCTCCAATTTGCTCCTTTGAGCAAACGTGTTTTACAAATTTGGACCCCTGTCGATAATTTGGAACGATTTTAACATTCCACCTTGAAGCCGATGCGAGCAACCGATTACCCAGAAGGCCCCCGGGGCTGTTCGCAAAACAGAAATTTTCGAAAAACTTTCCGTCGGGTACGCGTGTCGTGTGGCAGTTTGCAATTGTCGATAATTGATTCGTTATTAATTGCATGTTTTTGAGGGGCCCTGTTTATTTGTGTCTGCTGCCTTGTTATGAATTACTTCTTTGCAAATAATTATTAATCGGAAAACGTAATTAATTTTGCAGTACGACATGGATTTACTCTGATAATAGACAGTTACGAACTAAATGAATTTTAATTAATATGCTTTGATATTTTTTATTAACTGTGAAGAATACAACTCACCGACTTGGTGCGAGATTGTCGCAGCAGTCCAAAAATCCCAAAGAACTGTAGAGCCCTTGGCTTAGATAATATACATGCCAGCAAAAAACGATTCCAATGGAGTGGATGGTCAGAATCTTATTTATAATAACTTTGTTAAACAACGTGTATAAGGCAGGGGTCGGCAAAGTGCGGCTCCGGAGCCGCATGCGGCTCTTTGGCCCCTTAAGTGCGGCTCTGGCACAAATATCTACGGGCAAGCAGACGGGGCCAAGAGTATGACCGGCTTAAAAAAGGGGTTTGTTGCTATTTTGAAAGAAAAAAATAATCACAAGATACTTTCTTACCATTGCATCATTCATTAAGAAGCGCTTTGTGCGCAGACATTTCCAGAAGAAATTTGTAAAGTTATGGAATTGGTGATTACGATTATCAACTCCATTTTAGCTAAAGCTCTAAATCAGTGTTGTCCAATAGAAATCGTTAGTGGGCGCATAAAAAACAAAAAGTATTAAAACAGTTTGCTTCATTCATGTCGGTATGTAATTCAGCCTCCCCTCCCCATAATTCAACCCGTTGCTTATGATTTTAAAATTTAGAGAGCTAAATGATATACAGTTATTTTAAGTCATTATTTGTTTTCAAATTTATTATTTTGTGTTTCGTACCCATTTAAGCATTTCTTTATTCAGTTTTGCAAGTCTGTTTCACCCTTTTGCAAATGAAATTCATCCTTTTGCAAATGAAATTAATCTTTTTGCAAATGAAATAGCCCTTGTGCAAATGAAATTAATATTTGTAGAAGGCTGAAAACTCTAATAGGGCCGCAAACAAAACGAACTGGGCCGCATGCGGCCCGTGGGCCGCGTGTTGGACATCACTGCTCTAAATCATCGCCAATTCAAAGAATTTTTAGTTGAAATGAAGAGTGAGTACGATGATCTTCTGCTTCATAACAAGATACGTTGGTTATCAAGAGGGAACGTTTTAAACCATTTCGAATCCCTATTACCAGAAATCAAAGCATTTATTCTTGAGAAGAGTGTTTACTATCCAGAACTAACAGACGATCAGTGGATCCATAATTTGTAGACGTTACGTTTCATCTAAATCGGCTTAATCATAAAGTACAAAGGGAAAGGAAACACAATTTTTTCGATGTTAGAAGAAGTCATTTTATTCGAAAACAAATTATCCCTTTTGCTCAAGATTTTGAAAGGGAAACATTGTTTCACTTTCCGAGTCTGCTAAAGCATCGCCAAGAAAATAATTCATTTATTGACAAACACTATTTCAAAACAACCATTTTAAATATTAGGGAAGCATTTCTCAGCAGCTTTCATGAATTAAAAAAAACAGAGCGACCTTAGCATTCGTTAAACAGCCGATAACAGATTTTCTTCTTTTGGCAAAACAAGGAAATATGGAGCTCTTAATTTGAACGTCTTTGTGATGATTTAGAAATATTGGAGAAGAACAAATGTGAGCTTTGTTCAGAACACATGTGGTCAGCTTTGATAGACCTGGAGAAGGCAGACATGATCATCTTCAACGCCTGGAATAATATTCCTGACTCTTATGATCAGTTCAAAAAACTCGCGTTTGCTGTTCTTTCCTTTTTCGGTTCTACATATTCATGCGAACAATCATTGAGAGTACATCAAAGAGTAAACTGAGAAGTCATATTATTGATGAGAACCCGGAATCGTGCTTAAAATTATTTATTTATTTATTTATTTATTTATTTAAAGACAATGCGTGATTGGCATTACAGAATGACCCAGTTCGCCAATCACGCATAACACATAATACATAATACATAATAATACATGAGAAAAATATGAATAACAACAATAACAACAAACCTGACTTACCTAAACTTTCGAAGGAGATGCAAGGACATTGCTAACATTAAGTGTTTGTCAGTCATTGTCATAATTTAAATTTATGGTTCCTTAATTACATAATATTTTTTATCAAAAAATATTTTGTTTTATTAAGTACGAAATCAAGTTTTATTCAGTGTATCCGTAATTTAATAAAGTGCTAAAATGTGATAAAGGTTTGCTAAATTAATAAACAGATTTGGCTCTCAATTGTTGTATTGTACATATTTGGCTCTTTGGCTAATAAGTTTGCCGACCCCTGGTATAAGGTTTTCTCTAATATACTCTACCAAAGTCTGTCGAAATATACAAAAAAAGTATTAGGGGAATATCAGTGCGAATTCTGCCCCGAAAAGTCAACAGCAGATTTTGGAAAAAAGGTAAAGGTAAAATCCGTATCTGACACAGTTTACAGGCACACGCTATACGAGGCGTTGAGGAGTCTCAATATTCCTTAAAAGCTGATAAATATGGTAAGGCTTGCAATGAAGAATTTAAGACAGTCTCTAAGGTATAATAAGAGATTCTGGCGTAGAAACATCTGGCACCATTCTTAATAAGTCGGTCCAGCTTCTTGCCTATTCAACAGCATCTATGGTCGAGATCAAAGTCAAGCTCTAGATCAGTGCTCTTCAACATTTTCTCATCTACGGCACACCAAAATTCTTCCTAGAATTCCACGGCACACCAAAAGCTAAAATATACAGATATTAAATTGATACACAACGAAAAGTTTCTAATACATTGTATTTGACCGCGGCACACCTGTATTCGGCTCACGGCACACCAGTGTGCCGTGGCACACCGGTTGTGGAGCACTGCTCTAGATGACCCTCATCATGGCTGTCTTAACATAAGGATCTGAATATTGGGCTTTGACAAAAATAGATGAGCGACAACTGGATATTCTGGAGGATTCTGGGATTTCCATGAAATTTACCGGAAGTTTGAGCGTCTTGGGAGCAGACCGGATAAAATGGTGAAGGGTGTTAGATGATGCTAATACTCTGCAATAGGACTGTTGCGCCCATGATGAATGACGAATGAGATAAATCTATTTTCTAACAGTTAAATTATGTTTTTTAATAAAAAAAAATATAGCTGAAACAGATTATAAGGAAGTAGACAAAGTTAAGTTTTACGGGTTTATTCAAGTTCGAGGTGTAAAAGAATTTCATTTATAATCTGCAACATGTGACTCCAGAAATAAATAATTACATATATTCTTTAAAACATTAATTAATATCCAAACTTCTAAGGAGCAATCATTAATTCATTGGCATGATGGTAGTAAACATTAAAGATTTCTAAGTAGATTTTAAGATACCTCTGCCTCGACATCTTTCTAAAGATTTTGAGCTGTATATATAAAATGTTAAAAAAAGAGAAAGTTTATATCTTTTGAATCGAAAATTCATATTTTAGTTTACCTACATAAAATTAGATTAGTAATACTCTGGATTTTATATTCTGTGGAGTATTATCCAAAAAAATTAATAAACACTTCTTTTAGATATATAGAACGGATTAACCTAGCCGTGCCGATGCCTATTTAGGACGCCAAGTTTTTGATTTTTCTCGAATAATTCTTTTAATATAAATAATCATCGACCTTTATTGTTTACAAATGCGAAAAAAAATAAAAACAACAAAATTCGCCGCTGTTGTCATGCGCGCGATGTTTTTACTCGTTCACATCCGCTACGATGTGCCGAGTGGAAGTGTAACGTGCGATTGACACGTGCTACGAGGGCTCGATCAAATTATGAAGCATATTATAAATAACTTTTTTTGTTCCGAGATTAATCAGTTTTAAAAAAATGGCAAGAAGATGTTGATGAAGAATTCATCAATATCTTGACTTTAAATGCTAGGGGTATTTGAGATACCCCTTTATATATAGAGATATATCTTTAGGACGACGCTTATTTTTAATTTAATTACAATAATAATAAAAATAAATAAAAACTAGTAAATTTATCAATCACAGGTTTATTTACAACGAGCAAAGATTTAGTCAGGACTTATATCTCCACGAGATTTTTCTTAGTAACACAGGATGCTTCCTCTACAGAAGCAAAAGCTCGTCTCTTCTGCCCTGGAACTTTGCGATCCTCACCATTGTGCCACTTCCATAATATACTTGGGGTTGTGATTTTAATTACTGCTTTTATTTTAAAATACAAATCAATTAATA
>JAGXCT010031818.1:0-10160 GCA_022495035.1 Philopotamus ludificatus
ATATGTTTTATTTAATATACATATTAACGCATGACCGCGAATCGCGGTCAAACTTGCGTTTGGAGAGGGGGCGCATTAGCCGAAATATGGTGAAACGTCGTCTTTTACAAAAAAAAATCATAACTCTTTTATTATTCAAAATATTGAGCCGAAAATTAAATTACATGAACTTCAACATTTGCTGGATATTTAATGAAAAAAAAATTAAATCCGAAAGCAGGAGTCACCAAACATTTTGGGAACGGGCGTGATTGATTGTGTCGGCTAGCGTTATGCGCGCCCCGGACATACACAAATACGTGTTTGACGTGGAATCCACGTCCCCCGTAGCCAATGTGTTAATATAAAATAAAAATAAGAAAAAAAACTGTTAATATTTTTAATTGGGTACTTGCATTTAATTACTGTCAGAGTCATCTAATATCACGTTCCATCGAGACTTTTTTACACCAATAGAATGATTGAAAACCCCTTTAACACATAAATACATAATGCCTTAAAAATCGTATGCATCGATTTAATTGATCATAATTTGGTCCACGAGTAGAAAAATATTTTCTAACTGTATTGTGATGAATATCCATGGAACGTATTTAGACGGTAATTTACCAAATAAAAAACATAATAATAAAGGGGCTAACAGCTATTATTTTTTAAGTGCACGTACATACTTAAAATGCACATTAATAATATATTTACGAAAATTCTAATTTGATCATGAAAATATTGCGTTTTGTAAAATGAACGCTATACAAAAACCATCGCAAACGCTATAGAAAAAAAACGCTATTTGAGTGTTGACTGTACCTCTCTATTTAAAATTATTTTTATTTAGTAAATATTTGTTTCGTCTATTAAATCTGTTGTATTCAATCCGAAAATTGACAAAAATCAATAGAGCAGGAATGGAACCAGCCTCTATTTTCTGGGAAGATGAGAGCGCATGGGCCATCATGTCGATTTGCATGAGGTCAATGGTTTCCTATTGGCTAGGGCAAAACAATGGCTAATCAAAAGACATAAAACAGTGTAAGGCCGTTGTCTCGATGGCACTCCAACAAAACGGTCCACCGGCAGGACGCTGAGAGTTTTTATTGACAGGGGCCGCGGCCGTTACTTTGATCGCTATGGCCCATTCACAGAGGGCCCTTTGTCCTATGACGTATTTATGACCCATCAACCCGGGATGCTGGGTTAGCCCCGGCACAAGATTAATTATCGCAGATTATTTACCCTCACGCGCTATTACGCAATATTTGTTACTTCAACTCAATTAACTGGGAGAACCTGGGGGGGTGCCAGTGAATTATAAAAATTATAAAAATAAAATTAAACACAAAAATCAATGGCGTTCAGTTCAGCCGGATCCGGGGATTTCGACTATTTGAATATATAGAAAAATCAACGATTTCATCAATTGTATCGCCTTTGCGCGCACAAACGTCGATTCAATATAACATAATCCCGTATCGAAGTGGGCTTTTTTTTAAATAAAATAAAAATTCATAAGAAAAGTTGGACCGGAATCGGCATCCGCGGCCGATATGATGGATGAGTAGAAATTTATTCCATCCGATCCCTTAATCCATGAATACGATATGTGTTATTAATACGATCAATACGTACGTACGGAGCTCTCCTGAAAATAAACCCAGGATCATTGTTGTTATTTATAATAAAAAAAGTGGGATGAGGGTATTAGAAAAAAATAAATAAAATCTAATATATCTCCTGTCAGACGGGGAGTGGGGTCGGACTTGACAGGATATTGCGAAACTTTGTATATTATTCGTTTCATAAAGTAAAAAACATGGAGAGCGATTAAAACAGGGAAACACCATCTCGCGGATGAATTATTAAATTATTCCTCATTAATATTTCGAGGGAAATTTTCAGTAATATCGCACTGTAGAGTTTATTCGCGTAATTAAATCTCGGATTGACGAAAGGGACTCTTATTCCTATGTATATATATATAATGATATTTATATTTGATTAGGCTCACAATGCGGATTTATTAATTTTGCGAATCTAACCGGACATTATGAAATAATAACTGGATTTATTATTTTTAAAAGGAGTTTTTGATCGTCTTTTGATTTGATGTCTTTGATTCTGCAAAGCGTGCTTTGTTTTCCATTCGATAATTAAAATCAGACGAGTTTTTTAATGGAAAATTAAACAATATACAAGGTTTGATAAATGATAAACGGATTTTTTAAACTTTTATTTAATTGTTACACTTGTCCTTGACGTATCCTGGCAAGGAAGCAAAATAATAATAATAAATGGTCAAACTTTCGAGAATTTTATTTAAATCAGAATTTTCCAAAGTGGACTGTGTGGACCCCCAGGGGTCCGTGGTAATTGTCAGGGAATCCATCTTGGGGAGAAGAAAATTCTTCTCTTTTTGAATAACTCTTTTAATAAAAATCCTACATGTCACAGAATTTTTGATTTTGTTTAACAAAGTCTAAAGATTAAATACCATATATAATCATTGTCAATGTTTTTTATCGCTCGCATCCGGTACGATGAACCGAGTGCGAAGGTACCATCCGAGTGACATGTGCTGCGAGAGCTCAATCTGCGGCGAGACATTGCCGAGAGCGTTGTAATTCGCGCGTAAAAAAATATCTTAGAATAATCCATTTTTAAACAATGGGATGGGATAAGAAAATCACGCTAATCTTTCTAGTATTTACATAAATCACTTTCGATAGAATAAATTAAATGAAAGGTTTCATCTTGTACCTATAATAGATATTAGGGTCTTCAATTAACCTCATAGCATATTTTTTTGTTGGAGTTGAATCTTTTTAGCACGTATTTATCAAAGAGTACTCCAAGTGACAAGTTTCTATGAATGCCAATGTCTACGATAAAGTTCACCATCCATAAGTCTAGATGTGTTCAGAGTTTATTGTTATATTATTATTATGTTATGTTATTGTTATATTATTTATTTATTTTTTTACTGCTAACTAATTTTAATAGTTAAAAAATAAGAGATGGAATATGTCCACATAAATAAATTTAATTCTAACTGATAAAATTTTAACTCTGGGAATGTTCCATTGTCACATATATGGGAATGTTCATATGTCACATATTTACATGTTATTTTAATAATAATAATATAAGATAATCAGATAAATGACTCAATGTAATTTTAGCAATATAATTTCGGTCAATACTTGAATAGATATTTTTATGCAAAGTATCTATTCTAGTATAATATATAATATGAGGAATAAGATTTATTAACC
Source organism: Philopotamus ludificatus (assembly GCA_022495035.1). Taxonomy (NCBI): domain Eukaryota; kingdom Metazoa; phylum Arthropoda; class Insecta; order Trichoptera; family Philopotamidae; genus Philopotamus; species Philopotamus ludificatus. The sequence continues at coordinate 3,270 of JAGXCT010031818.1, forward strand.
CGTCTCATAAAAAAATATACAATTTTCTGAAAAAAATGTTATAAAAGGATATAAATATGGTTATATATACAGTGGCGGCTCGTGGCTTAAATATTTGGCGGTGCTGCGTAATATTTAAAATAAATGTAAAAAAAATAAGGCAAGATAAAAATATTAAATAATGAGAGAAGTGACTCAAAGAAGCTGTGTATCAGGATGACTGCACCGAGTCGCAGCGCGAATCGGCGTTCAGCGGCAAGACCCCCTCCCGCACTCCGCTACCAGCCCGGATCCATCCAATAAACGACGCTGGTAGCGCTGACAACCAGGCAGCGCTCTTGCTTGTAAAACTGTCCGCGTAGTCACTGGCCAGATTAATAAATATAATTTATAATTTCGTAGACATCGTATATTTCCTCAATTTTCTTTATGCTTTTTATTAGGTAAAACTCGCCATTTTTACATTTTTTTTATTTTCTTTGCCGTAGCAAAAAAATGCTGAAGCCTGACATTGAAGAGACACATTTGCGGTATTTCATGCTGTTTTTATTTGATAAGGGATTAAAGCCGAATGAAGCTACACAGACCATCTGCGATATTAATGGAGATGTCTTGAAACTGCGAAAGTGCCTTAGATGGTTTAAAAAGTTTAAAAGTAGTGATAGGGAGTTAAAAGACAAACCAAAAACAGAAAGACCCCTCAAAACGATGACGCCCTAAATTTATTGCTGGAAGCTGATCCGCGTAAAACCGTGAAGATATTGTCACATGAACTTGGCTGTCCAATAACAACTGTGCAAGATCATTTGAAAAGGTTGGGAGAAAATAGGGAAGGAATTTGGTTACCGCACGATTTCTCCCCAAGGCCCTTGGAACAACGCGTAAAAATCTGTACATCTTTATTCTCCAGACACGAAACAGATCCATTTCTCAGAATATTTATTACCGGGGATGAGAAATAGTCCTTTACAGTAATGCCAGAAGAAAAAAACAATGGTTATCTCCAAAACAGGTATTGTGCCCTCTCCTCAGCCAGCATTATTAAAAAAAGTTTTGTTATGTGTATGATGGGATATTTCGGGTATAATTCATTATGAATTATTAAAACCTGGTCAGACAGTTACGGCAGAGTTATACTGTGCACAATTAGAAAGATTGCGTGTTGTTACTAAAACGACTGCTCCCATAAAATAACAGGAGAATTTATAACATGATAATGCAAGACCTCATGCAGCAAAAATCACCCAGGACAAAATCAGCGAACTAGATTTGGAACTTCTGCCACATCCACAGTATTCACCTGATATAGCACCTTCCGATTATCATTTATTTAAATCAATGGAACATTCACTTCGTAATAAAAAAAAATGCAAATGTTGAACAGGTGAAAAATCACCTGGGTTCATATTTTAACAGTAAACCGCCAGAGTTTTACAAAAATGGAATAAAAAAGTTGCCTATGTTATGGAGGAAGATCATAGACAATGAGAGAAATTATAGAACAAAGTAATATTACGTGGTTTTTTTCGTTACAATAATTCTTTCCATTTTACCTAATATATAAAAATATTTATTTTTCATCAGAATAATATTATAAAAAGCAGCAACTTTCCTAAAATGTATTAATTAAGATGTATATGAATTATAAAAGTATTCCACTATATTTTAGTTGCACGATCAACTATGTCATTTTCCTGTTTTTTTTGTTTTTGAAATTCATCCGGCTTGAATTAGGATGTGAAAGCATTTTTGCAACCATAAGGAAAGTAATTTACAAGCGACTAAAGTGGCGAAACTCTATTCCAGAATATAAAGGGAGTTTTTAGTGTAAGCTTTACTGGAATGAGCGAATGCACTTACCGAGTTTCATTACACTCGACTCCATCATTATTTATTCGACAATATGTGGAAATCTAGCATGTATCATTTACCACATGATGAGATTTAATCCTGTATTTACAGACATATGGAAACAATCAATAAAAAAAAATATGCAATAAATTTAAGATCAAGTGATGTTAATTGATCGTCGATTTTCCTTTTAATTCTCAAATGTCTGATGAAAAATTTACATTTCAGGAAATGTATTGTATGTATTATTATTTAACTTCTTTGTATTTTTTTTATTAAGAAGATGAATGAACAAAAAATATATATTCAGTATGCAAATTATTAATATTAATAAGAACGCGGTACAAATAATTGCGAATCGTTGAGAATACAAGTGTTTATTAAAACATTGGGAACAAATGGAGAAGAATGCTGTGACCATTCTCCTTTTGTCCCGGAGTAGAGAATCGTCGACTGGTGGATTATCAACGCACTTTGTTCATCTATTTTCCTTTTGTTACCGCCCTCGGGCTATTCAATTCGAGGGGCGTAACAATTTTCAACGTCGGCGGGAAAAAAAAATAGCCGTATATATAAACGGAAAATTTGACCGTTGCCTTTTGTCGCTCGGCCCATTTAAATAGCAATTATTTTTTTTCATCGTCGCGGATTATGAATTTTTAAACAAAAAATAGTGATACGTACTTTTGAAAGCGTCACGTACACCTAATTGACTGAAAGCCCGCTGAAATAATTTCGATTTAATAAAAAAAGGCGTATTTTTATCGTCACATCACGCCTCCCTATGGACATTGGAGATTTTAGAAAAATGTTTTAAATTATTAATATATTCTAATACCGTTTTACCCCAATTTTCACTCTCATTTTGCATATAAAAACATTTACTATGTAAAACCCTCGTTTTACGTCGTGTTTTCCGGATAATACCCGCGATATATATGAAAATTATTTCATTTGGAATTTTTTTTAAATAAAATCTTCTGCACCTTAATTTGCAACAAATTTCTAACACCTTCTTAGTTAAAAATATTAAATGATACCAACGAAAAAAATAATTATATATTAGCATGCTAATGAAGAAGCGGATCCACTCACTGAAAGCTTAATTTTATATAGCGGTACTAATAAGCTAGGTAACCATTTTCTTTTAAAAAGCATCATGTAAGGATTACTTTAGAGATCTTAATTGTCTCACTATTTTTTTTCTTACAATAATAAGTATTTAATTATTGTAATATAAAATGCGTGTTATAGCAGTGATTTATGTGTTAACGTCTGATTTTTTAAAAGATTCTAACTTCTAGAATCCTATATATCTGTCTGGCTAATAATCAAGAAGATTTGTATTGCTGTTCTTTAGTATAGCCTATTTAAATCGTTAAAAGTATTATTTTGTGAGCAACAGATGCGTACATGAAGAGTTTATGAATCAACTCAATATTCTTTTGAAAGCTTCGATGTAGATTCCACCTTTTTCGATCATTTTATTAATATAATTTAATTTTAAACGGTTATCTGTAATAATTTTCATCATTATCATAGAATGTTTTTCATTTTCCTTGTAGATTATCAATTATTTTATTGAAAAAACTTTTAGGCTCTAAATTAAAATACTCGTTTGTGTGGTTTTCGATTTATATTTCAAAAATAATCTTTATGTACCTGAAAAGAGAGAGTATTGGAAGGAGTAAGATCCCTAGTTGAACTCCTGATTTTTTCTTGGGTCATTCTTGCTTTAAAAGAGCGTCCATTATTGCGGTAAAAAATTATTTCCTTTCTGTTAAATAAAATTGAACGTTTAATCTTTATTTTGTCTTTTAATCATTCTAATTGTTGACATCTGCTGCATTTAATTAACGCAATTTTAAAAACTCGTAATGAATTACTCCTCTTACATCCCTTCAAATGCACAGAGAATTGTTTGAAGTGTTAAACCAGGCTTATGGATAGGAACAGAGTTTAATTCGGATAAAATCAATGCATTTTTTGACCTATGTTGTCGTAAATGATATATTTCTGATCTCCAGTTACAATTTGATGTTAATAGGGTTGAATTCTTTATCTCGACAACAAAAAATTGCTTGTGTTTCTCAGGTCTTCTTTATTATTATCAGATAGTTTGTACGGTGTCCTAATTTTCATATTATTTGTTTTACCGATATGTTGCAAATGTCACAGTAGAGAGGATCTTGGAGATTTGTATCTCTGAGATAATTCCTAGGTGAGCTATCGAGGATCCGATTCGACAAGGGATCTCAATATGTCGTCATCAAATCCAGATTCAGGTGCATCTTTTCGATTTCTATTTTGGATTTTAACCATTGAAACGTATACTAACTTTGTTGACATTCAAGCCATGGTTGAAAAAATAGCGTCCAATTCCTGATGTGTTCTTCATCATTTTCTGGTTTCGACATTTTACTCTTAACATTTATATAAATTTATTACTCATAAATAATGCTAAACAATATTTCGAAGGGAAAAAAATCAGACATTCTTTCTTCACTGTGTCTGAACACAAACTGCACTCGTACATAAGGTTGTAAAATACGCGATTTCTTTCGGGTCCATTTCTACAATACAATTTCAATATAAACGTAATAAATAAATAAATAACACGGCCTACATAGCACCATTTGATATGAAAAAATAAACCACTTAAAATTGTTTACCTGATTCATTAAACATTTAAAGCGTATTTTTTGTCTAAATTTAAAAAAGCTTGATGTAGGTGTTGATACGAATATAACAGTTAAAATAAAATTAAAAACCCAAATTTTGTATGGGTGACTTGGGTTTTATGATGTAGTCCTGATTTATTCGTTATAGAAGGGGTGAATATACGTGTATAAAACTGTTTTAGAAAAAATATATTTTGATTAGGACACTCAAAAAATAAAACAATATACTTCTAGTGGTTGCTGGAGGAACCATTTGTGGTCGGAAATAGTCACAGACAATTGTTTTGGTGTTGGTGGAGAAGAATTTGATGACCAGGATATTCAACATATCGAAGAAATATTAAAGGAAAGTGCTTTTAGTGAAGTAACAGTCCAGGTTTCATGTTTTTTAAACCGCTTTATATACTTGAATATGCCGTACTCTTCGGGGTTCATTTTCCCAATTAATGTTTCAAGAATCGGGCCGTGCAAATTGAGAAAATTTTCACAAAAAAATCGTCACGAAATTGCATAAAAAAAATAAATACAACAATATTTTCTGCTGTTGCCACTCGCGTGATGTTTTTTCTCCCTCGCATTCGGTACGATGTGGCGAGTGAGAGCTCAGTCTGCGACGAGACACTACCGATACATTTACGCGTTATATATCTAAAAAGTCAAAAATTATGAATTATATCATGAATACCTATTTTTAGTCAGAATAATCCATTTTAAAAAAAATGTCCATTATCTCTAGACCTGGGAAAATATGAAACGTCGCTTTTTACAAAAAAAATCATAACTCTTTTATTAATCACGATATTCAGCCGAAAATTTAACTACTTGAACTTCAACATTTACTGGATAGTTAATTTGTAAAAAATAATTTACATCTAATAAAACATGGTTTTTAGATGTTCTTTTGAATGTTGAATTTTGAATATTTATATAGAAGGCTTATGTATAAAATTTCAAAGCCGTTGAGTCACTGGGATAGGCCATATTTTTATTAACCACAACAGTTGTTTTTAATGCTCTAAATGTTGTGGAACGTCATAAATAAAACAATTACGATATGACATCAGTAAGAATGTTCACGATAAAAAAAGGATTATAACAGTAAAAAATAAATAAATTCATAAACGATGTTCATTTTGCAGTAAATATTAAACATTATAACAATTACCGACAAAAGTCTGCAATTTCTAAACACACTCCTTCTTGTAAAAGACGCCGATCAAACGCGTAGTGTCGCCTAGCGTGTGATATGCGCGCCCCGGACATATACAAAGACGCTTTTGACGTGAATCCACGTCCCCCGTAGGCAATGAGTTAAAACAATATTCAAATTGTATACTCTTATAAAAAAATGTTGTCATAGAGTCTTTCCAGGATGATGAACCAAATATGACATTTATTCGGGGTACCGCTTATATTTTAAATAAATACGTAATCGTATATTTTATTTACTATTGGAATTTGGAAAGGATATAATAATTCAACAAGGATATTCAGTTGAATATATTTGATCTATTGATCAAATATTTTTTGTTACCCATGAATCATCCTGTATATAGAGTACGACGTTGTTCTCGTCTTGCAATATACGTCATTTAACATTTCCACTTACACAATCCGCACATTCTAGGGTCCGTATTTTTCTCCATGTATTACCCACCCGACCTAAAATGCGGAACCTATTGAAACTTAACATTGATTTGTATTCACACCTTTATATAAACTGACATGTTTGGGTCCCTTCTTAACCGTGACTGACACGCGGGATCACATGGCCGGATTCGCGAGCTGGTTCCCTTTGTTTCTTTATTTTTTTGTGGGGTTTCTTTTTTCCTTTTTTTTTCGGGGCCGGATCCCGTACTTAGGCCGGCTCTCATACAACTATTTTCCTTGTGAACATCTGAAGAAACGTACCCCCGGGGAGCGGGGGCCTAGGCCTCCCGGATCTCGGAGGCCGCTTTCGCAAGGATTCCCAGTGCTTTTACGGAATTGGGTGCGGCCATTTCTCGATCTTTGCCTCAGGCCTCCTCCTTGTTTATTGCCAAACGGAATTTTCTAATATGACATGTACTCTGCGGATTGTGTTGATAATTTATTAAATTAAATTCGCCCGTGCCGTTTTCGTTATGAAATTTAAATATAGCTCGGAAATATAAATAAAATATGAAGCGTAAATGATATATTAAGGGTACCGGAAAGTTTTTGTTAATTAATATTACGGTTAAACCCAGATCTATCGCGATTTTATTATTACTTACTCGTTTTTTCTCGATATATCGTCGTAAAATTAGAGTTCCGTGATATATCTTTCCCCTATTATCCTCAGCTCTTAGTGTTGGGTTATATGATGGTCATTATTGTTAACATTTTGGACACAAAAAGT
>JAGXCT010031821.1:0-10788 GCA_022495035.1 Philopotamus ludificatus
GGTCTTCCGGTGGAGGGCCCTATCGGACACATGGATCTGGTCAGCAGTGTAATTTACTACAGGGCATTTTTTCGCTTTGCATCGACTTTCGGAGAGTTGTGCAATGCTACTTTCCCTCTCCCTTCTCCCCTTTCTTAAAAAAGACTAGCATTTCTGGTCCACGTCTGTTAGGATTACAGTCACGTTCTGTGGTTCTGTCCTTACCTGGACGCTGTTCTTCACGACCTACTATATGCTGTCCGATGCGGCATTTCCTCTACGGGTCTCCCGGTGGAGGGTCCTATCGGACGTTTCAGGAAAACAACTGCTTTTGTTGCACCGATTGAACCGGCCCCAAGCCGGTATATGCAGTGTAGGTGGATGGCAAGGGATGGCCGTGTTAGACGTTCGGACACAGCTTCATCCAGGGCACAAAAGAATATTAGGGTGCACCTTGATTTTTGTCTAACGAAGTTATCAGAAATGATTTAAAAGTTCCGTCTGTAATAGAAAAAATCGATTTAAATCGACTAAAAATCATCCCATCAAACTGACATCACAGCTAATAGAAGATATTTCATATGCGAAGAGGAGTTAGATCATTCGATTTTTTTAGAAAAGCCTGAATAAGGCCCTTGCCTTGGAGATCGCTGGATCATTTTTTTTCAAATTAATAGTTAAGATAAAAGCAACTAAATCTAATAGTATACAGATCGTGATATTTAATTATTAAAAACAAATGTTTAAGGCATGCAAGAGAAGTCGTTTTCTTTTTATCGCTTTTTTTTAATAAATCTTTGTTATAATTATAATTATATTTATTTATTTGACTATGGTGGGTAGATAGCATAATAAAAAGATTCCAAAGGGGAATGAGGTTCTCAAACAAATATTCCCTTCAGTGTCAAACCACGACACTGGTTAATTTTAATATTATTTAGCTAGAGTTCAACCTTTCTTCGTGTGAGACATTATATTTTGATGTAAAATTAATTCAAGATACTAAATAGGAATAATGAACTTGGAAGCAAACGAGATTACATTGAGATCGTAAGATAAGCACCTGAGTTTCAAATGATGTCCCGTGAATTTTCTGGGTTTTTTTTTGCATTCATCTTTATACATAGGGGCTGGGCTTTTCAGAGAAAATGCAGGGCCCCTGGCAACTAATATTTTAGAAGACCTTAAAAGTTTCAAATTAAATTGTGGATAAGAAAATAAAATAAATAATATATATATTTTTTTTAATTATTATTTTTTTACAGAAGTTTTTCTCGCTTTTACATCACCAAATTCAATATTTATTACAGCATAACCTTGAGTGTTTCTACTCCATATAGAGTCGTTCCTCAAACATTGTCGATCGTAGATAATTTTTTATTCTTTTCGCAACACTAAATGGCATGGTTAAAAAAAATCGAAGCACAATCGCTATATTAGTTGTCCTACAATTTCGGCAGTTATTTAATTTTTGTATTACTCTAGCAATAATTTTGCCTTTGAAACTATGTTCTTTTAATCCATTTCAAAGAATACAGTATGGGATAATTTATGTAAAAGACTAGAAAATTTGATAAACAATAAATCTCTAATAATATATGAATAAACATATATTTATTTATTTGACTACGATGGATGGATTGCATAACGGAAAGATTCCAAAGCCTACTTCATTTATATAAAGATTTTAAAGATGTAAGGGGAATGAGTCTCTCGCACTAATATTCCCCCCAGTGTCAAACCACGGCACTGGTTAATTTATTAACATATTAATATTATTTCAGTTGGATTGAAATTTATAATTTTTAATTCAACGAAGGGTAGATGGCATTAATTTAATTAATTCCAATGCGCCTTACAAACTACATACATATTTTTATAAAACATGCGAAAGTAATGGGTCTCTTCCTCTTACATACTCCATGGCCAATGTCATAAAGAATTCCCTGAATATGCAGTGGCACTCAGTTAGATAGACACTGATCGAAATAAACGATAATCTGAAGCAGTTAATTGATGGGGATATTTGAAGATGGGATCGAATATTGTCGTCATACAATAAAATTGGATGTCAATTGAAAGAACCAGGTTACTTTATCCTCATTGCTGCATTAATTATGTAGATATGTAAAGGTTTGATAAACGTGAAAAATATTACAGAAGGATTATGGCGAGCCTTTACTCTCGCCGGTGAAAGAAATGCAAACACAATTTATAATTAACACATAGACACATTTATTAAAGAAAAACATTTATGGATAGTTTTTAGGTTAAACACGTTATGAAAGAAATGCACATGACGCGTGAAGCCCCATGTACTCTCTACTTGGCGATCTCTGGCAGTGACGGAACTCGTGACGGTCTAGTCCCAAGAGTATCTGCAGAGGAGTACTCATCCAATATCGGCTGAGGGTCCATGTGACAACGGTTCAGTCGTAGATGCTAAGGCGGAGTTTGCACCCAGTACGCCAGAGGTTATAGTAGTCACCTTGCCTGTTAATTGGTTAACCGAAAAAGAAAATATATCCAAGAGTCGTCATGACGGCATCCGTGTGTAGCGCAACAAGATGGCGACTACTTCTTACGGCGGAGGAAAATGCTGGAACGTCTTAACGTTTCGACCACCGAGGAAACTTATTATCGTATCAATTCACCGCTATTGTAAATTTTGTGGGTTTTATCCCGGATGAAGGTTTGTCCTGATTAACCGGTGTCTCGCGTGTCTGAGATAAATTATTATTGTTGCATATTAGTCTCTGTTCCGTGGGATATGTCTAGGATAAACTGCTATCTGAATATCTAGTGGATCGGTTGAGTGCGATTAACCGTATTTCTTATACATTTGATATTTTATTCCTCGAATTGCAGTTGTGTAACCTCCGCTGTTGTCGACTTGAATTTTAACACCGTTCTGATTGACCAAAGGGACTTCTTTACCTTGCGGATATGCACCAATCACAAACAATTTCACGGAAATGTCGTATTGCTGCAAACACAACATTATCAACGATCAATTGAGAAGATGCAAGACAAAATTTATCAAGCGTAAAAACTGACCTGGTCCTTATTGAGACAATATGGATGTTTAAAAGCCACTTCTGTTGTATCGTTGTATTTGACAAGCTTGTCCAAACTTTCTGACGCCAATGCAGAAGCAGACCTAGCATTAGTAATTCTTACTATAAGAAATTCATCGTAGGATTCTTTGGGATCGCCTGACTGTGTCATAACCTTAAAAAATATAATCAAATATATATGGGTTCAAATAATTGCAGTGGAATGTCGCAAAAATATTTTCACCTCGACACTTACGACGCATATGTAAGCGTCCACTTTGAATCGCATATAATACCAATGTTTTATGTAACCATTAAATATCAAAATATTTGTTTTCTCAAATTTAAATTGGTAATAGAGCTAAAAAAATATCACATAAATTAATTATTAGGGCATGTCGTTTATTAGATATATAATAACTAGTCAAATTATGCTTGAAGACAGTGGCGGATTTACTACTATTAAAATATTTTCACTACACCACGTTTTCGACTCTATTTGCAATGTTTTGTATACAAAATTAGTTACACATTAATTCATGTAAAAAGACTTGATGACCATGTTACAAATATGTATTATCTTCAGGGGCCTCCTGAGGGTCGAGGACCCTGCATTGCTGTATGCCAACGGTCCTTGATGCCTTGCATCGTTTTGCCATAAGATGAAAAAATCGTTTGAGTGCTGAATTTTGAAGCCCCTGAATTATTGAGGCCCCAGACGCGCCTTATTACGATTAAACTTGTGATTTTTCCCTGACAATTGTGAACAGCGACGATTAAACATGCAATATAGTAAACAACATCATATCTGCCACGAAAAATAAACATATCATCATCATCTTTTATTTCACCACTGCTTGGAGAAGATCCCTCCTATTTTTTTCCACTTTGTCTGGTCATGGCTGACTGTCCTTCATCCTTGACACGTGACCGGCCCATTTAAGTCTCGCCACTCTGATGATAGCTATGACCGGTATATCCTTGCATAGTTGGTACAGCTCCTCATTGCTTCGGATACGCCATTCCCCGTCGTTGAATACGGCGTCAGACATCCATCTCAGAATCCTCCTCTCCAGGATATACAGTTGTCGCTTATCTTGCTTAGTTATTCAGACCCGTATGTTAAGACAGTCGAGTGTTGTCGCGTGTCGGCATTGGACGTTTCGGCAATGGCGGTTGAGCACAATCATGATTTCGTAGATTCTACGCGGAGCTATGAGGAGCCAGGCCGCTATCCAGGCCAATTCGGTGACGTGTGTGCCAGCTCGGCTCCCGAGCTCATGGCTGACAACCTGACCCATATTCTAAGAACCAAGATAATCTGGAGGACAACCGTCATAGTCCTGACATTAGGATTAAGACGGACGTGTGAGACGTAGCGTGGAGATCGCATTGGGTCCTCCAGGTGGCAAAGACCGACCTCAGGGTTAGAAGGCCACTAAAATAATAATAATGTTAAGACGGGCCTGAATAGTGTCCCGTTCAGTTTGAGTTTGGTTTACCTTGAATAATGAGTAACGATCGTAGACAATTTGTGCTTCTTCGTACTTCCAAATTGGTTTAAGTATATATTACAATAAGTGAGGCGAGATTTGTGAATTCCTGGACGGATTCGAAGCTCTGCTTTTCAACCCTCAAGGGTTCGAAGTCATTTCAAATATGCCATATTCTATAACGTGGTCTCGATTTCTTCGTTATAGGAGGGATGACTGTATCTGTAGTCAATTTAGGACCTTTGAAGATTCCCATACAGTTCAGGTTTAAATGGTGACGGATGTTTTTTTATTGCCACATACACTAGACATAAAGACTTGTTGTGCTACTTTGTATTTCGATTATTAGGTTAAATACTTTTTGAATTTCTTATAATAGAGAATATTCTCCAGCCTTAAAAAGCTCTGCAGGTATTTCATCTTCTCCCGGGACTCTTCCATTATTTATTGCTTCAATGCCAATAAAATTTTAAAGAAGCTTATATTTTCTGATATATTTAATTGAGCATAAGGCTTAGTCGTCGATGTTCTCGATTATCGGAGCGAAGTTGTCGGTATCGAATTGGTCTGAGCTGAATTGTCGTTTCGCTAATTTTCACGAATGTATAAAACCCACAGGATGACAGCTTCAAACAGATACATTATGGCTATGGAAGTTACTAATTGAATGCTTTAACAGCCATCTAAAGAAATTTGGAATAGGATAATAAGCTTAGCATTTGAATTTAATGAGAACCTGATGACGATAATTGAAAGCCACCTAGAAAGATCTTTCCTGCACGTTTTTTAAACCATCTAGTAACGTCTTAGACGTCGAGGTAAATAGGTTCAACCAAGAAACCAAGCAAGACCTCATAAAAAGTAGATCTTTATACAATATCTTTATGCAATACTCTCAAATTTAAGCACAATACAAGCTGGACACAGTAAAATCGTAAATTAAGTACTTCAGATAAATCAACCATGTACCAAATTATCGCCTTCTACAGCAACAAGTGGAAAGTAAACGGTGATTCGTAAGAATTAAGCTGTCGTGGCTCCCCAACATTTACAACGAGAAGCTATTAGCAGGCACAGAGAAACAATTATGTAGAAAAGACAAAAACCAGTGGATCGTCTGCTTCCGAAAACGGAGTTAACTTACTTCAAACAACGACAATACTTATGAAATGACATATCTCACAACAAAATTGATCACATACAAGTTTTCTAAATACTGTCGATGTACTAAAACCATTCGGCAGTGGAAGATCTTCTCTTTCCTGCGAAATTTTGGCGAGGATGGTATTAGTTTCTTTATCTGTTAACATATCTTTCATAGTATAGTCCATAAACTCATACGTCGACATCGTAAGAAACCGAATGTTCATAATGGCATCTCTTATCGTGTAATTTGACGATGTAGTATCCAAATCTGTAATAAAAACAATACACGATTCAATTGCACACAAAATATACATTTAAATTTTAAATTTACCGATCGATTTTTCCATCTCTCTGATTGTCTGTGCTTTGGAATAACGAATTGCAGCCTCGAGCAGATCAACTTCACTTTCAATATTCAAAAACTCCATTGCGAAAATGTCAACAACCGTTTCTATCTTCATATTGATAAAATTATTATTTAAAAGTATAGCTTTGGTATTATTTTGAATTATCTGTGGAAAAAATCAATAAACATATTATGACATAATATTTAAATAAGTTTCGAATAATTACCGGAATCAATGTGTCAATGAGTGTTGAATTATTCAAATATTTTCCGAGTTCATATAATTTGCCTACTTGGGCGAATTTTAAGTCAAGTTGTAGTGTGCTGTAAACTAGATCCATACATTTGTCCAGTAATTGTGAGAGTTGAAATTTTTTTGCTAAGTAAATTAAATCGCACGTCGTGTCGAACGATTCTATCACTAAGTTGTCTGTATAGATATATCTAAAAAACATACATAATAATCATATTTAATATTTATTTTCCAAGATGATATTTTTAAGATAATATTAATTTACTCTAGCATAATTTTAAAGATTTTGCTTGAATATCTGGAAAGACGATAGCATCTCTCTCGTCTTTGATTAGTCCGGAGGGATCAGAATGCGGAGGTGGTCCACAGGGTCCAGGTTCTGGACACTGATCGGTACCCTCATCAGTTCTGTATAGCAATGAACTAAATACTGGCGATGCCACGGCCATGATTAGCCTGTGAGCATAGAAATATGTTTCATCCTGTTCTTTTCCTACTAGAAATAAAGAATCTGCCCATTGTTCGGATTCCAGAAGATTTTTATATCTGTCCTTGGTGTCGGCGCATTGATTGTCTACAGCTATTTGGGCAATCTGCATAAAATTAATTGCATCATAAATAAAGTTTCCATTTTTTGTATTCAATTAATATTTTTTTTAGTAATTGAACTATAGCGGAACCTCAATTCACCACTTTTCGTGGAAACCTAACAAAATGTATACTCACGCCCAGAGCTGATTAACTGACACGGAGAGTATATTATAAGAAAATCCCTTGAAAACTGTGAAGGAGGATTCAAAATAAGGGTAAACAAATTTCCAACGAAAAATTAAAGGCCTGACAACTAAAGACATCGTAACAAATTCTTCTAAAACCAAGTTGATGATAGTCGATAGAAGCAATCAGCTATCCAGATCAATTAATCTTCCGGATCTGGAGACGGTTGAAGAATTTATACAACTCGTATCTCTTCTTACGAGTAACGAAATTTGTTATTATTTAATAACTTAATTAGGGGTTATATTAATTTGGGTTTCTCATGAATTCGCGCACGATCAACGGCGTACCACCTACGTGTTTCTTTTGTCTCGGTATAAAACCGACCCATTTTGCGGCAAACTGTAACTGGAGATGAGAAGTGAGTGCTATAAAATAATTCCGTTCGAAAAAACAATAGCTTTATTTCAGAGAGTACCCGTCCGACCCCTAGACCATTACTAACAATAAAGAATGGGATTTTTCAGAAATTATACATTATGAATTGCTTGAACCGGTTCTAACCGTTACAGCAACGTTGTATTGTGAACAACTCGAGCGAATGAAATAATGATCTGTTTTGGTCAATAATAAAAAAGTACCCTTTAACACGATAACGCGAGACTTCACGCTGCAAAAATAACAAATGAAAAAATAAAGGAGCTTGAATTGGAACTTTTAAATCATCTACCCTATTCACCGGATCTCGCGGGGTCAGACTGACGCTTTTCAGATCGTTATTTCATACATTAAGAGGTAAAAAATATAATTGTTGGAGAAATGAAAACGCACTCGGAATTTTTTTTTAAAGAGAAATCGAAGGACTTTTTTAAAAATGGAATCGACTAATTGTCTTTACTCTGAAAAAATGTATTAGAAAATGATGGTAATTATTATGTTGATTAGTATTTAATAAATGTTCTTCGCGAGCAAAAAAAACTTTTTAGTACGTTTAGTACTAAAAATAAATAAATATCAATGGTTTCCAAAAAAGCATAGTAATCTATCCTTTTCCCCGTATCACAATTTTTTTTCAGTTATACTAGATTATATATAAAAATCTTTTATTAATATTTTGATATAGAAATCTTTAAGACTGCCTCAAAGTTAATAATTTTTTATCATTTATGTCATAAACTCTGTAAAATGTAGATCTAATTACATGATTAGCTATAGAATCGAATATTATTCTATCAAATAAAACATCTATGAGGGTAACTATAATAAATACACCCATCCCTCGCATAATATAGAGGGACATATTTTTTAGTATATATTAATATTACATATTTATATATAAATATGTTGATAATGATAATATCAGAATCTATACGAAGTCTACCCCATCAGTTGTTGTCACACATGGCGTCGATGGGTCTAAGTCTTTCGGACAATCGTCTTCCATGAGAGGGAGCAAGCACCACAATTGGCCTGCTTTATGGCACGGATATGAAAAATGTCCTCTTCGATCCATAAAACAAACCCTTTGTGCACGGCGCCGACAACACTTTAGTCCCCAAAAAAAAAACTCACCCATCCCACCTTTCGTAGAGGCCAGTTTCCGAAAACTTTATGATCGTCTTATCCGCACCCTTGGCAGGGAGAGAGAGATGAGGCTTTCAAATCAACTTTGGGCTGTAAAATTTAATGGTTGACCTAGCGCAGGACCTCGGTCTGGAAACAATTTCTGATAACCGCGTATCGCAAGCCCTAAATCAGAATTAAGACCTCCGTGTACTGGAACATTATCCCGCTTCCGTTTTTCTTTTTTTTATGAAAAAAAAAGTACAAGTTTTCCGCGTCTGCTCTATTTGAACACGACTCCATTCGAGCTAATGAAGAAGAACTTCCAGCCGTATCGATTTTCGAAGATCAATACCCCGAGCAAAAGTGAAAGCCTTTCACTGGCAGACTCAAGTGGCTCGCATAGAATGCAAACACAAGACCCCCCAAGGCACATTACTACAAAAACCTTTCAAATATGTTTCATTCTATACGTTTCAGGGGCGAGAGCGGAGGGGGGAGGCGGCGGATAACAAGGGGCGGCACTGCGCCAGTCGGCGATGGGGGCCCCCGGCCTCCGCCCCCTCGGCTCGTCCATCTTCATAAACGACCGAGAGAATTTCTTTTCCCGGCCATATTGCGAAGTATATTCCGACACTGCATATGCAGTCATATCCCGTGAGGAGGAGTGTTAACCAACATTTTTTTTCAGCGCCGAAATCGATATTTTCAGCCAT
Source organism: Philopotamus ludificatus (assembly GCA_022495035.1). Taxonomy (NCBI): domain Eukaryota; kingdom Metazoa; phylum Arthropoda; class Insecta; order Trichoptera; family Philopotamidae; genus Philopotamus; species Philopotamus ludificatus. The sequence continues at coordinate 9,270 of JAGXCT010031821.1, forward strand.
TGATTTTTCAGCCAGCACGTGAACGGCTAATGGCTTTATATATAAACCGGGTTTCGGATCCTAATCTGATCGGCTAGTTTCGCCCATTAAATTTATTTATATTGAGACTTTTGTTTCACCCTATTATGTAATTTATAAACCTGCACACTCATACATATACGTACCTACATATGTATATAAATATATATTTATTTATACACATATACGCATGTAATTATAATATATAAAAAAAAATCAACAAAAATAATAATATCAAAGAAAATACAATCAACATATAAAAAAAAGGATTTATTTTTTAAATTAATTAATAATATTAAAAATGAATGAAAAAGCTATGTTTAATCTTTTTAGCTATGATTATTTAGACTCTAGATAATCATAGCTTTTTCATAGATTTATTCATTAGGCTTATTTGTTTTTTATTAAAAAACTACTATTTTAAGTTTATCAAATTGATTATTAAAAATTACAGAATTATATAAAACACATATATTTTTTTATTGTCGTATTATTTTAATATATAAGTTAGTATTTATTAGTTTTACAGATAAATGATGTATTATTTTTAATCCTGTTTCTTAATCAATTTTAAATTCATCTGCTTTCATTGATTGTTAAAAATAAAATAATACTTTATATTTATTTAGTTGATAAAGGAAATTTAGTATATTTTGTAATTTTTTAGTAGTATATTAAGCATAATAATTTTAATGTTTAATTACAGTTTCTGGAGATATTTATTAGCCCTATTTTGTATATTTTTATTATGTATTTAACTTATTAACTTTAATTGTTAATAAATTAACTGCAAATTATGATGTACTATTATAAATATAAAACGTATTTTTTTTTAAATTGACAATCTATGACATTTTAAAGTGTATGTAAATTTTAAATTTACAGATTTTATTATTCCTTAAAAATTAAATAAATGTAAACATTTTTAAAAATAGCCATTTTTGTCTATTTTTATTATGAATTATAGATTGAAGAAGTATTTTTTGTAAATTCTGTTATTCAATTAATTACATATTAAGGTATATGTACATTTTAAATATACATATTTTATTGATTATTAAAAATTAAAATACAAGTAAATATTAAAAAAAAATATATGTAAAAATCCTGCTATTTTTTTTATATTTTTATTATGAATTAAAGTTTGACGACATATTTTTTTATTTATGTTATTTTCTATAAATGGCATTTTAAAGTAGATTTAAATTTGTTTATTTTTTTTCAAATCGCAGTATTTAATTAAGTTCTTAATAAAGAAAGTTTTAATAAAACTAACAGACACTACAGACTGTAATCTATTCAAATGTTACAAAAATATTTAATTTATTTTATTCTATTAATTATAATTTTTTACATAGTGTAAAAGAAAATGCTTAAAAAATATTTATAATTATGTGAAAATATTATTATTTAAGTTAGCATTGTCTGCCAAAATGATTCCTACTGAAAATCATGAGATAAAATTCTATGATTAATTGAAAATGCGATCTAATCAATTATT
>JAGXCT010031824.1:5452-27802 GCA_022495035.1 Philopotamus ludificatus
CAAAACCCGCAGAGTTTTACAAGAAGGGCATGGATGATTTGAAAGAAAGGTGGCAAAAGAATATAGATAATATGGGGAATTATTTTGTATAATAAAAATTAAATAAAGTATCAAAAAAACTGCTTTCAATTTCATTAAAAAAACGACATTACTTATGGGTACCCCCTATAGAAGCGTGTCTTCACTGCCTAGTTTTATGCCGTGGGTCATTTCAATAGATCTAAATACCTTACAGGAACAAAGAATATCCGTCGAGTCGACAATTACTGTTGTCTTCAGTAAATAAACAAGGGCAATAAAGCATAATAGCTACCGAAGAATTCCACGATTGTTGTGAAGAACGGGATGTAAAACCAAAGCAGGGCAGGTGGTCCACAATTCAATCTACAAGGACGGTCATCGATGAGATTTATGGACGAGAGATTATTTGCAAATGATTTATTTAGTAAAGCCAGAAGATGGCAAAGGATTAGACACTTCCCCGAAGAATGGCAGCCTGACTACGCCTTGAGATCGAATGGGGGTAGTTGATCCACGGGTTAAATACCCTTGCGAAAATGTTTTTCGCCAGAGTCCGGGTTTACTGCTGAAACCCGAGTGTAAAATCGAAGATACTAATCGAGCTAGTTACCCTCGTCGGGAAATAACACGCTCTCTCCGATAGAGGCTACCAGCTGTCCTTCTGCAACATCTAAGGCAGCAATTTACAGGGCGAACTTACGCCTCCGAAGTTCTTCTTCGTCGTAAGTCACCTATTGTGAAATTGGCGAGACGCTCTTCACCTCATCTGACATCATATCGCCATATAATCTTCGCTACCAACCGACTGGAGAAGTCCGTGCAATTAACACAGAGACGGGCAGATCGACATTATCACTCTTGTGCATCGTCCTTACGCCAAGACCTGTGATCTTAATCGTAAGTATCGTCAAATTGTATATCTGAGCTTGTAGCTTGTAAGCTCAGAGCTTGTCCCCCCAAACATTTTTTAGAAGTGCAAGTTTAAAGGGGTACCGTACTACTCCATTGTATCAGATTATTAACATTATTGGAAATTCGATACCGGTAAGTTTTCAGAGCCGGACCACATACACACAAACACACACATACAGAAAGCCTCCGAGCATGTATTCGATAGTCAAACTAATATATTAATATTATGTTTCAGCACACAGACTGAATGTGATCCCTTGTGAAAGTTGTGCCGAGTTTCGCCGGTCTGACTTCCAAATCCCATCCCCTCCAAGTATCGATAAGTTGTATCGGTCGGAAATTATTAATTATTGTATCATCCGGTAATTATTTTAATAACCCCGTGGCGGTACACTTTACCTGGATCTAATTATACCGGGAACATGGTGAATGTGGCTGAATAATAATACGTATCGCCGTCGTTATTCCGATAATACCCTCAGGTATGTATTAGTGATAAAATCATATCGATTGCGGCCGGAGGACCGGGAGGATCGAGGCATTCGGGCTGCATGTGTACACATGCTCGGTATGACAAATCTTGCTGATTGCATGCGAATATCAGCCCAGGCCGCAAATGCGTCTGCACTGTATCCAGAATGTCTTATCTCGGCTGGGAATTAATCCCATGTAATCCAATTAGTGGGATTAATGGAGTCAATCATTGATTTTAGCCATTGTTTGAATTATTATCGCGGATAATTGTAGACTAAATACGTTAAGAGATATCTTATGTTCAAACAATGGGGACTAGCTAATATTGTGTAACGTTGGGGTGAGGTATTTGCAATAAATTAGCGACGAGCGATACACGTAACTTGTATTATTATCAGCACAATGGCAATGTTAATTTTTATTAATATAATACATAGGAAATCCGATCCATTTTTCTATACAGGTTAAAAAACAGTTTTATATAAAAAATATATAAATATTTTATTTATATATTTATTATATAATCGGATAATCGAAAAAAAACATAATTAACAAAAAAAGACGAGTATTTTCAGTATTATTATTATTTAGTTTTATAAAATAATAGCTTTAATATTAAATTATTTTTTATAAAAAAAAAATCAATTATCGACTTTTGCTTAAAACTAGCTTTTCTTTTTGAAGCCTCCAAATCGCGAATACTTTTAAGATATACAAGTTGTTCTGCATCACACTCTTCTTGACTCTCAAACCACTTCATGACGACATCTAAACACTGAAAAGCTTCAGAATGTGTTGGACCAATATCTCTCCCCTCGCAAATCTCTTCTTCGTCTTCTTGGTCATGTTCCTCTGAAGCAGATATTTCTTTAATTATTTCCTCATCATCCAAAATTTGAAATCCAGGATCGTTTGCATCGCAATTTAACCACTCGGTTATATCTTCTTTTTGAAATTTGAGCTATTGCTTCCGCGATGTCATCCTACGTCACTTTCTACCACGTTACTGGAACTTACTGATGGTCTTTTCAAAAGTTTGTTCCATGATTTTTTCATAGTTGACACATCTAAAGGATTCCAGCTATCTGCTGCCATATAGCAACAATCTTTTAAATTGATTTTCTTGTGGAAGCTGATACTTGATTCATTATTATTTTCGTCTGCTAGCAATAATCATCGAAGCATCTGTTCCATTGGTTGTATTACAGATGTGACATTTGGTTGAATTTTTGAAATTGAATTTTTGGTTGAAATTTTACTGTAAACATTTAATTGATCTGGATTAATCATTCAATAGATGGGTGGGACGGTGCATTGTCTAGTAAAAATAACGTTTTTCCTCTTTTATCTATGGAGTTTTGATGATTTTTCACTTCTGGAATAAACAGTTTTTTATACCATCGTTTAAAAATTTCACCATACGTCAACAAAACCAATACCTTGAAGGATACAAACAAGTACATACTAACTTAAAGATCTATGCTACATAATACATGACGAGTTAAGCATAGAGTTCAGAAATACTGCCTATGAGAATCTTTATTTGGGATAACTATTGTGAAATATGAAAATTTTTCGCACATATTCCAATATTTCTTTGTTTCTTTGTTGTTTTTTTAAACAATTTTAAAATCATACATGCATTAAATACTAGACTTCTTTCCGGTACGCCCCATATATTATATTTATTATATTATATGATATCCTATATGAAATATTATAATTCTTTTCTTCAATTTATTGTAATATATGTTGTTGTTGTTATTTATTTTTCTCATGTATTATTATGTGTTATGCGTGATTGGCGAACTGGGTCATTCTGTAATGCCAATCACGCATTGTCTTTAAATAGATAAATAAATAAATTTAGAGTACCTCACAAAAATATACTTGAGTTGAGTTGTGTTTCAGTTGTCCGTTTGTTACGAAATATTGCTTTTCATTGGTGTGATTTAAAGCATAGTTTTAAAGAATTTTTATGCAACTAGCATATTATATAGCATCTATCGAAGGAATAATATTTATTTAATGCTAATATAATCATACTACATTGTTTAAATTCGAATGAGGTATAATTATATGTAATACAAATGACTATGTCCTGCAGCACCTGATCCACAGTTTAAGAATCGTTTGATATGGTAATGGCCGAGGAGCGATGGATGTTCATGTCTAGTGCATTGAACGATTTCCAAATTAAATTACTATGGCCTCTTTCTTGTCGAACACAGATTTTAGTGCCATCTTGAACAACCCCCTCCACCTCGCTAGCTTTTCTGCAATTACCCCCCCCCCCTCCATCCCCCCTCCTCCATCGTAAAACATTTTATTCGAGACGAACAAATAAATACCCTTGTAGACAATTAAACGGCAGACGTTGCTAAATTGCCCCTGTAATGTGGATGGGACGTGTGATATAAATCTCGCGCGTTAACTTCTTCCCCGTCTGTCAAACGTGATTAATAAAGAAGGCGTCGAGACGCTTCACCTGGGGAAGAAGGCTTGACTGATGATGGGTCGCATAGGCTTGTTCCATTGATAGGATTAATGGTGGTTCGTCGGTGGACGGTGAGAAAGGTCACAGAAGGTTGGCGAATTTTATAATGCATTCAATCGCGGAACTACTGCTTATTAGCCAAAAATGAAGTTTGATAAAAAAAACTGACGTGGGCTAGATTAATCCGGCCCACAGATTGGTCTAGAATTTTCTAGAACGTCTGCTCTAGAACCTGGATTTTTTTTAATGTTTTCAGGACTTGATTACTCCTGAGATTTGCAGACCTAAATTTATCTTAAGATTTGTAGAAGTGGATTACTCCTGAGGTTGCTAGTACTGGATTTCTTCTAGGGTTGCCGGTACTAGATTTCTTCCGAGGTTAGTAGGACTAAATTTTTTTCGAAGTGCTGGATTGGTTTATTTTTAATCTTGGCAGACCTGGATTTTGTTTGAAGTAGGCAATACTAGATTTCTCCTGAGGTTGGCAGACCTGGATTACTTTTGACGTTGAATGAACTGGATTTTTCTTGAAGTTGACAAGACTGGATTTCTTTTTTATTTAGTCAAAATGCTTTTGTGGGTTTGGCTGGACTAGATTATTTCTAAATTTCATATGACCCGATTTCTAATGAAGTTTGCAGAGAACTGAGCTTTTCACAGAATTTCTCATAACGTTGGTATGACGGAATTTCACATTAGGTTGGCAGGACGGAAATTTTCATGAAGTTCTAGAAAATGCCTTGTCAACCAAAGAGCATTGACCCTTATATCGCTCGGCAATGTAATGCAAAGTAATTCTTTGTATTTTATGGGAATACAGGGGTTCGGGATTAGTCATATAAAGTGATTCTACCATGAGTCTATCGTATTTTTCGGATTTTTTTCAAAGTGCTAATTTGGTTTATTTCTTACCTTGGCATACCTGGATTTTGTTTGAAGTTGAATGATCTGGATTTCTCTCGAAGTTAGCAATACTAGATTTATCCTGAGGTTGGCAGACCTGGATTACTTTTGACGTTGAATGAACTGGATTTTTCTTGAAGTTGACAGGACTGGATTTCTTTTTTATTTAGTCGCAGTGCTTTCGTGAGTTTGGCGGGACTAGATTATTTCTAAAGGTCGTATGACCCGATTTCTAATGGGGTGATTCTAATTTGCTGAGGACTGAGCTTTGCACAAAATTTTTCATAAAGTTAGTATGACAGAATTTCTCATTAGGTTGGGAGGACGAGAATTTTCCTGAATTTGACGAGACTCGATTCCTTTGTAGGTTAGCAGGACTGGATTCCTCACGAGTCTTCTGCATGTCTCCTACATTTTTAGGTCCATTTAGTTCGGTATTTTTAGTAAATCTGTTTGTTGGTTCAACCATTTCATGTTTTACGTAGTAAAAAAATCAGAATGGTTACATTTTTCATTGTAAAATATTTTACTCTTCAAACATGAATGACGATCAGAATCATATTTGACCCGTCATCCTTTAACCTTTTGCACTCAAAGCTTTTTGAAGCCCTTAATACCTCAACACGTGTTATTTAATAAATTATTTATCTGGATTTGTGCAATTTTTTATAAATATAGTGAATATTAAAATAATAATTTTATAAATAATACGTAATTGATTTGTTGCATGCCGTCATAGCGGCGACATTCGAGTGATACGGACACTTTGATGCCGCTCCTATGGCGGCATTCGAGTACAAAGGGTTAATACTACAGAAAAAGCAATAAGACCCAATAAGAATAATTCGGCAATAATAATGATTTAAATAATTACTACTATTATTATTATTATTAATAAACATAAACGTATTATTTTGTCTAATCGTTCAATAACCATTATGTAATGGCGAATGACTTAATGAAGTTTGCTCGTCTTAAAACATATGGAGTCAGATTTAATCATGCGCGGAGTATGTACCCCCAAAATACTAAGGCTAAGAATAGACTAGCTCTGTACAGAATAAAATATTTAATATTATGTGGTTATGAGTAAAGATGTTTTTTTATGATATATGGTCATTAGCCTGTTACTATTATTATGTTACTATATTTTTATTATGATATTAGCTAAAAACTGTTCCCAACGCTATTGGATGATTTTATTTTTAATTAAATTTATATGAGGGGTGTTCAAACAATAGATTGCGAGCCGCATTGCTCCATCGCTCATCGTTCCGAATTCCTGAAATTTAAAATGTTATTTCCGGCGTCGCAGATTTACGACGCTCGTCTGCCGATCGATTCATCACTGTGTGTAAAAAAAATTTCAAGAAAAATTCGATATTAATAAACGTTTGAATGATTGGCGGCGCTCGGTCTCCATTTTTCACTCGCGGCAGCGGCAATAATGAATATTGACGATGTTTTACATAGATTAGTATCGGCCGAAATTACCATTTGAAAAATGGGGGGGGGAGGAGTGGCGTCGCGACGCCCATAGCACAACCTACCCCTGTCCCCCCCCTACCGCCTCCACCGCGGCATTAGTGCTAAAAGCGAGCGCGCAAGATTAGAACCAAAGCCGTGTGTTTGTCAAGGTGGGCTCCGCAGGAATTAGTCGCAAATCCCGGAACCCGAGGGAGCCCCGCAACACCTGTGGTTCCTCTAATGTCCCTCCCCCCCATCTTCCTCACTCCCATGACTCCTTTGTCACCTGTTGTGGTTCATTCAATAATGACGCCGCGTATTTTGCACAGTTGAAAAATTGCCTTTGAGAAGTGCCTCACCTGCGGCACTATGATGGCTGTTATCCGTCAAAATTATTTATCGCAAACAGCAGACAATTTTCCAGGTAAATCAGTGCTCATTGATGGTAATCAGTCTTGATGAGCAAACACAAAAATTAAATAAAATCTTCGGATTTTAAGGGTATATTATCCACTGAACCATTTTCAAATGCAGTGGTACCTCGGTATACCTAGATAATCTGCATCAGATCCTTGAGTGTCAATTCCCATAGTAAATAAAAGAAAAATGTTAAATCAGTTCGCTACAATACTACAATACTATACGTTGTAGTATTTAAAAAAAATGATTTTCTACTCATCGAGTATGAAGAGAGTTGTTGCAGTTACTCAACGATCAATTCTTCATTTTTATCCTCCACTAACACCTCCATCTTAAAGACATTTTCAGTCACTGGTTTGACCACAAATTTCTCCAAGCATTCTTCAAACTTTGTCAATGAAAGGTAAGCAATGGATCATCGTAATATGATCTTTCCAAAATTAAAAGTAAAATCTAACCAAAGTTTTGAGTACGAACAGAACTTATATCAATGCTTTCAATAGATATAGCTGTCCATTTTTAGTATTCTCTTTATATTAGTTTTTTTTTCAGATTTATTATAGATTATCGTATTAAAAATACAGTCAGCCCTCCTATAACGCTTCCTCTTAATCGCTGCTTTCTACAAAATGCCTTGTCGACCAATGAGAAAGAGTAATTCTTTGTATTTGGTGGGATTACTTCAAACGTCAACTATTAACAAAATAAAACATCGCCTTTGAAGAATAAAAAACAGAATTAGTATACAGTACGCCTCTAATGATCCCGACGAAAGGCCAACTGAGAATTCTTGTGACAGCGCATCAATCGGCGACGTTGTGTCAGGGATGTTGAGTACGATTGTAGACCAATCTACAATCGCTGACATTATGGCTGCAGACTGTTGATTGGCTAGTCGATATTGTTTGCCATAGGGAAGACGAGAGAATATATCCAGAGTCGGGATGGCGGCATCCATGTGTAGCGCAACAAGATGGCGACTACATCTTACGATGGAACAAAATGCGGGAACCTTTTAACATTACGGCGACCAGGGCAGAGAGAGAGAGGGAGAAGGCTTGGCCGCCCGCGGGATGCCTTGACAGTGGCGCTGATGATGCCACTTAAAGCCACTAGGGGCGCTATATGTCACTTATTATTGTGACATATTAATATAAAAGTGACGTAAATTATCTCGCACGTCGTGAAATACCCGCCATAAATCGATTTAAAAAGGTGATTGTTGACGTATTACAACAAATAAAGCCAGTTCGTTGCTTAAGTAATAACGCAGTTAAGTAGAATAATAGCTCTGATTACCAGGGAGTTTTTGAGAGCACCTGTCCTCGCATTTGGCGGAGGAAAAAGCACACGCGAACGAGCTTGATGGTAGTGAGGTGGCGTCCATAAGGGCAACTTGCACAGTACAAGGGGGTTATGTACTGCGCTAACCAACTGCTAAAAGAAGTGCTTTGCCAAGTAAATCGACCTTCTTTTCTCGGGCGTTACATATCCCAGGCAGCCCTGTACCTATGCGCTGGGGTATAAACTTGGATAGAATCCAAACTCCCTCATGTAGAGATACCTAGAAATTTCTTCTATATCTTCTCTAATCTGAGAAAATTCAAGGCGCCCATATATTGAAACCTGATTCAAGTAAGCTCCGAACCTATGCATTGTATAGTACACGTATGACTAAGGTGCTACGTTGTGATGAGAATTTCTCAAGACGAATCCCAACATTTTTGATGATCTCATACACACGTCCCATACATTACATTAAGTGGCCCCAGACCCGAAACAAGTCCTTGCTACCTTAAAGGCATTACGCCATCTCTGCCGGTCCTGGGCCTCCTCTATCCATCGCCCAAGCCTCAACGGAGACGCGTCCGCCTCAACCCTGTCTTTCCACCGAAATCTTGGCCTCCCAGCGGGGCATGTACACTAAATTTTAACTTATTATTAAAATACCTAGATCTTTAACAGACGTTTGCTTATGAAGAGTTACGTTTCCAAGTCTGTAATTAAAGATGATGGGCTCCTTTGATCTAGAAAATCTAATTTTTTGACATTTTCTAATACTTAATAAAAGACGATTTAATATTGACCAATCGAGCTAAGAGTCTAGCTGCAACGAAAGTTCATCTTCCACTGAAGTAATAGATCGAATTATTTTTAAATCGACTGCGAAAAGTGAGAATTTTCATTGAAGGACCCGATGAATATTATTTATAAATAAAATAAATAATAAAGGTCCTAAATTTGACCCCTGCGGAATACCGGAAGGTGTATTGTAAGCATACGACGTTTGGGAGTCGTATGACACAAATTGTTTCCTCTCTGTAAGGTAACTCGAGAAGAAACGTACGAGATTATCTGATAACCCAAAACTATCTAGTTTCAAAATGAGTCTAGCATGATCGACTATATCAAACGCTTAAGTCGTTATAGATAACGTCGACTTGGACCCCCTTACCCAGTGACGTGATTGTTGAGGGTCCAGTCCGAAATCCATCTTGCTCATTGATAATTCGACACTCAATATGATTTATGCAAAATTTATGTATTTATGCAAAATCATCTTAAACAACTTGGCAGGTCCGACAGATAGAACAGCTACTTGTCTGTAATTGGCAACATTCGACTTGAATGTGGGAGTATTTTTTTAATGTTTCCACAAGTCTGGATATGATATTTTTGATGGCTTACTCTAATAACTTAATAAGCTTTCTTAAAAATAATAAAAAAAATAATGGCCACCAATGCTGATAATCCAGAAGATAGTATTGCGTTTCAGCTGAAGGGTTGAATAAGATGATGCTGTATTAGACCAGGGTCCTACAGCAAGTCTGTGTTAAAACTGATTTATAAATTTATTTAATTTAAAATTGACTCAAACCCTAGTGGCAAACAAAGTGACAGACAAATTCGCAGACATCCACGATAAATTATAATACAAATGTCGCGCGAGACACCCTCCCCACCGATTTCGTTTCTACCCCCTCCCCCTTGAACTTACCCCCGCCACAGCGGTACGCTTCCATCATCAATTTACAGGGCATTACCTCCGAGACTCTTGTTTACCGTTCGCCTTGATTTCTCTCAGGCGGATTTTATTCCGGCGCGCCTCCTCCCGAAAACTTTCCGGGACAAAATCTGTCAATTCGTCCCCGGGAGTACCGCGCGGGCTCGCGCAATAAAATGATTTTGTTTGTTCACTTCCGTAAACATCGGTGAATAAAACACTCGTCGCGAAGCCACAGGGCGTCCGCGAACGAGTCTGACAAGCCTTTTTTACTATTAAAAATTAATTAATACGATATGTCGCATACCAAAGCAGCACGGAGCTATAACGAAGCATTCGTGAAATCTTTAAATATTTTATGCGTCGTGTACTTTGCGATCGTCCTGTACCCTCTACATTGTGGACCGTGAGTCGATTTTATGCTGAGACATAAAATGGGGCCAAGATAATAAAACAATAAACAGACATACAGGGGACGATAATTTTAAATAAGAAATAATACATATTTATACAAATAATAAAAATAAGCTAGCAAAATACAGTGCCAAAAATATGTCGAACAAACGTTGGTTGGGTTTGGAATTCAAAGCTATCTACGTATTTTACGATTTATATAAATAAATTTAAAAAAACGTAGTACTCTAATGCTAAGGTAAAGCAAGAAAGTCAGTCCTTGTCCATTCTACAACATCACATCTGTAATGAATAGCTATTCTATATTTTTTAACATAATTAGAGTGTTGCTGAAAAAATATGTATTACCTAAAGTCTTCAAAACTGTGTAACAAAGAGAAATAACTCTGTATTGTACGTGAAAAATATTCTTAACATTTTTTCTCCTCAAAATCGTTCTATTTTATTTTAACCTTGATGTGCCGATGGGATCTTTTGGCGACCCTAAGTTGTATACTTTTCGCAAATAAATCTTTTAATATAAATCGTACATGACACAATTATTATCCTTGCATATTTATACGTTATTTTGTTCACTTCACTTATTTTGTTATTTTACATTTATACTTTTATATATTAGGTAAAACGGAAGAAATGTCATTATTTTTACTGCAACGAAAAAATTAAATTTCATAAAAAACCACATAATATTACTCTGTTATATAATTTACCTCATTGTCTATGATCTTCCTCCATACATATGTATCTTTTTAATTCCATTTTCGTACAACTCTAGCGATTTACTATTGAAATATGAATCCATGTGATTTTTCACCTGTTCAACATTTGCAATTTTTTTCATCACGAAGTGAATGTTCCATTGATTTGAATAAATGAGAGTTGGAAGAATGGCATCAGGCAACATGGCATGTATGAATTTAAATCGATTCCTCTTTTATTTTGTCCTGGGTAATTTTTGCTGCATGAGGTCTTGCATTATCATGCTGTAAAATTCTTCTGTTGTTGTTAACCAGAACAGATATTTTTTTTAGTAACTCCACTTTTAATCTTTCTAATTAGGCACAGTATAACTCTACGGTAACTGTTTAACCAGGTTTTAATAATTCATAATGAATTATATTGGAAATATCCCACCAAACATATAACAAAACTTTTTTCTATGATAATGTTGGTCGAGGAGTAAGCACAGGTACTTGTTTTAGAAATAACCATTGTTTTTTTCTCCTGGCAATATTATAAAGGACCCATTTCTTAACATCCAATAATGGCCCAGAATGCATCTGTCGTCTAGGCAATAAAAATGGCATTGTTAGCGCATTGCTCTAAGGCCTTTGCAGCAGGATCAAACTCTTTGTTATTTTTTCCAAACCTTTTCTTGCAAATAATCTTAAAACAGCGCTTAATACAAACAAGGTCATATACCATTTCCACTGTTTTTTTATTGCTAACGTTTCCAATCATCAATCAGGGGCGTCAACAAGCCGATTTTGACGGGTCTTCTGTTTTGGCCTTGTCCTTTAACTCCCTATCACCACTTTTAAACTTTTTAAACCATCTAAAGCACTTTTGCAGTTTCAAGACATCTCCATAAATATTGCAGATGGTCTGTGTAGCTTCTTTCGACTTTAATCGCTTATCAAATAAAAACAGCATGAAATACCGCAAATTTGTCTCTTCAATCTCAGACTTCTGTATTTTTTTACTACGGCAAAGAAAATTAAAAAAATGTAAAAATGGCAAGAGTAAACACAGAGCTTTAAAATCATACCAAATACGATGAGCTAACTCAACGGCAACCGGTGACAAACTGGTTTTAAAGACATTTTTTTCCGTTTTACCAAATATTTCTTATATTTGATATTTAAAAATGATTATTTTTATGATATTTTACTTGATTTGCGTTATTCTGTAATGCCAATCACGCATTTTTTTATGATTAATAAATAAATAAATAAATATTACCAATAATCATTCATTCGTTTATTGTCTGTAAATGCAAAAAAAAAAATAAAAACAACAATATTCGTTGCTATTGCCATGCGCGCGATGTTTTTTTCGCTCGCATGCGGTACGATGTGCCGAGTGCGATTGATACGTTCTGCGAGACATCACTGAGAGCGTTGTCATTTACGGGTCATATTGATTAGTTAAAAAGTCAAAAATAAATAGTAAATCATGGATATTTTTAAGTCTAGAAAAATTCATTTAAAAAAATCAATGAATTCTTTAATATCTTGACTAGAAATACTTGAGGTCCTTCAAAACTTCAGTAGGTTGAAAGAACTGTTTTTGCGATAATCTACATTTTTTCGGCGTTGGTATACTCGTGTCTGACGTATCTTGACATTAGTAGTCATATTAAATGGTTAATAGTACATCATGTTATATTTTACTTATGAATACAATGAAAAATTAAAATTAAATACTCGAAACAAACCTCCGTATTCCACGGATTTGGTCTATTGATTTATTTTATTGCTGAAAATAAAACATATGAAAGGATGATGTTTTTCAACATTGAATTTAAACAGACAAAATCGCTTAAAGAGCTTAACCCCATCCAAAAATTGCATTTTGGAAGTGCTTCAAAGCTCGGAAAACTCACATAAATGCATTATGCATGACGGAAACTACTTTGAAAAGAATTAACCAGATATACACCGTTGACCCCTTAAGGAGCATAATTAAGTATGTGTCACGTGCCATAGTGCGAGCTTTCATGTCATTTTAAAATTTATCTGCTTATTAATTACAAGTTTTTCCTTTTCTGAATTGTGGCGACATCTCATATTCTTCGAATTATGTTTAAAAAATTAGGATAAACGATAATAAATAAACGATAATAAATTAATAAGGATTGAATTGCATATTCTTTCAGTTAAACATCATAGATCTAAAAGAATTAGCGGAGAGCGCTCTCCGACGGATAAAAACAAACATTCCTTAAGCATATACTAGCTGCGTTACTAATCGTTATGTTTTGATGTTTTAATTATTTTTAGAGATCGAAGAGACACATATACAGGATTTTACGTTGTGCTTAATTGATAAAGGTTTTAAATCAATTAAAGCTATAAATATCATCTAAGATATGTATGCAGACATCCTGAATCCTCGACAGTGCTATGGATGGTTTCAAAAGTTCAAAAGTGGGTAAAAAGACAATCTTAAATTAAGGAGACTTCTCTAAATCAATGATGATACTTTAAATTTATTGATAAAGTTCGATCCGCGTAAAACAATCAAAGAATTATAAGACCTCGGCTCTACATGATCAAGGGTGGGAGCCATCCGTCATTTTTTAAAGAATTTACGATGAAGATAGGAAGTGGTTCCTCTGAATCAATTCGAGGAAAAATAAAACATAATTCAAATCAAGTATCTGCGTCTACATCGACCGAAAAAGGTACTCCTTTTGTATTTAGTGAGATGTTTTGGGAATAATTCACTATATTATTTAAATCTAGTGATATTGCTATTGTATTAGTATATTGTGCTTAATGAGTGAGATTTAAGGAGGTACTCGTTTACTCTTACTTAATCAGTTTTAATTTTAGTCCCCCAATGAAAGACCACTGTATAATTCGCTACAGCTTCTTCCCGATGCGAACGACATATACTAGATCTTAGGTGGCTCAAGGATGCATGCCAGTGAATAATGAGAGAAGGCAATTGGCTTTGGACAAAGAATTAATGAGACCAAGACAAAATACATGCCTATATGCCAAGGAAGAATCCTTAAGCCCCTGAGAGTCGAAGAGTACAGCTGTGAGACGTCCAGGAATTTATATATCTCGGCTATGATAAGCAATCATAATAATAAAACCAATTTTGAAGTACGAAGAAGAAACAACGAGAAGCTGTACCGACTATACAAGGATATACCGGTCACAGCTGTCATCAGAGTAGCCAGACTTCGATGAGGTCACGTGTCAAGGATGCAGAACAGCCAGGCCTTATGATTAATAAGCCTTCCTCTCCTCGGATGAAAATCAGCATATATGCACTAAGGCAGTTGTTGTTGGACTGTGTACAGAGTAGGGCTTGCATTAACCGGTTTATCGGTTTACCGGTAAATCGCCAAAAACACACCATCGGTAATTACCGGTAAATGGGAAAACTTTCTGGTAGTTACCGGTATATTACGAAAGTTAGGTTTCGGTATCACGAAAGTTTATTGTAAATATGCATGCGGAATAGGTTGTTTTATTTTTGTTCAAGACGAATTTCAAAAAGAGCTTACTTTGCATTGAGGTTTGCAAAACTCGGTGGAATTCCTTCCTGAAAATGCTGGAACGATTTTATGGAATTAAAAATGGGATCTTAAAAAGTTCTATTAATATAAAATCAGGGATAAATATCAATATATATATTTGATAAGATCTCGGACATAATATTGGCATTACAACCGGTAAAAGTAGCTGTAGAAACTCTTTGTCGTATATATACAGCTGACATAACATTGGAATTTATGCTTGATAAACTGTCTAAATACAGTTCTTTTTTAGCCAAGGAACTTAAGAAGAGCCAATAATTCGAATAAAGGAAAGAAGGACAATATATTTCGTTGTGGTTAATTATCCTAATGATCCTGATACAATAAATGATTTTTGACGAATATGGAATATACAATATAACGAATAAAACAACAATAATGGCGAAAATAGCGATGAGAATTATAAAATTTCTGAACAAAAAGACAGAGAATGAGATGAAATAGAAATTGTCAAAATATCAGCACTTGAAGAAAAACTTGAATTAGCAATAAATAACAAAAATATGAAAATAAACGACAAAAATAAAGTGGATTAACCAAAAAAATATATCAACAATGTTATTTCGAACTCGAAAAAAATCGTGGCAAACATTTGAACCTCTCTGTCTTTTATTCTATTATATATATGTGTATTATTTTTTATTTACCGGTAAATAACCGGTAAACCGGTAATGGGAAAAATTATTTACCGTTTACGGGTTATTGCAAGTTGACGGTAAATTACAAGCCCAAGTACAGAGGAACACTGCTTCATTGAAACCTACAGGAAAATTGACACGGTAGAAAACCAGATAAGATAGAGAAGGATGTTCCTTTGTTGATGAAATGGAAAATTGACCTGCTGTTGCACCTTCAGAAAATTACTTTTTTAATTCGATGAAACTTCGCTTCATGATAACAAAAATATTGATCAAATCAAAAATCACTTAAAGTCTCTTATGCGAAGCAAGATCATTGATGATTTTTAGTCCTACTAAAAAAAATGACATTTCTTTCCGCTTTATCTAATAATATAGGTCAGTAGTGGTGAACCTAAGGCAAACATGCAAGAGATGTCATGTTCAATTTTTTTAGAATAAAACCAAATAATGCTTTTACCACCACTGGTGTAGTTTATATAACGACAATTCGATTTATTGTAAATTGGAGATCCAAGAAATCCAATACGTTAAGTTACGGTTAACGTTTATCGTAGCTGTTGCTACCTACAAGCCGTGATGCATCTTAAAGTCTTATACTATTATAATAATATAAATAATATTATAAACGTACAAGTTTCATGGGCATTTAATACAGTTTCTATTAACAAAAACGACCATTCTATAAATCTCTGGCTGCTTCAATATTGTGATACTTATAAATGACGCAATAAAAAATGTTTCATTAACAATGAATCGCAAATATTAGCACGGCGTATAATAAAAAAGGTATAATGAGAATATATCGTCGTTAGCTGGAGAATATTTGACGTATACACACGTTCATTTTTTTTTTTATTTTTATTTTGACTGGTCCCAGTATGTGACGAGGGGCCGCGGATTTTTTTTTGCGTCAATAATTAAAATTGTCCCTTTTGGGTCCTTTGTCCTTTTTTTCCCTGGCTCTTGAATGACGAAAACATGTGTCCCGTGACAATGTCCACGTTGATTATTTGACGAAACGCCGACGACACGCGATGTGTGCGGCAAATGTCACGTGACACGTACAATATATCGAACGTACGCCCTACGAATATTAAAAATTAGCATGGAAATGTTTTCAATTTTTTATATAATAAATAATTTTTCGACGTATATGTACGTGTATGTGGCAACGAAGAAAAATCCTATGAAATGTTTTTCATCGGAAAATTGTACATAAACAAATGGAAAATTATTTTTAATGGCATTAAGAGCTATGCATAAATTATATTTTCTCATCATTTAAGTTTTTAATATCTAATATCTATCAATAATTTAATTAAAAGATTTTATGAACCTTTATACATCTTGTTAGTTTTGTTTCACCATCGGTAGAAAGTAATCCCAATGAAGAGGGTATAAATATAATTTTATAACGATACACTCTAGTAATACCCTCGTTAGTTGCATTGCATATTTTCAGGATTTTTTTATATATATTCCTACTCTTATACATTAATCATTAGTACGGAATATCAAGAATTAATTACGTAGAAAAGTTGAAGAGCGATTATAAACTTAATAATAAAAATTCAGAGGTATTTTAAAATAATATTCGTAAAGATTATGTACGTACATTCACTGCATAGTTTTTAGCCCTTTATATAATTCAAATTTTTAAATTTAATTTATAATCGAATATATTATAAAATCTCAATATATAATTCATTCTCAGCTCATTTCTAATTCAACCCCTTCTAAAAATAAATAAATCCGACTAAAAATAGTATGATGCAAATAAAAGACGAAAGGGACGAGTGTATATCCACAAGGATCACAGATAAAATACATGAGAATTAAAATAATGATTTAAAAATATATTTATTTGTAGAGCATAAATTCGATTTACAAAAAAGTCACTTAACAAATATACAGAATTGTTGAAAAAATACGTAACATCCTTGATATAATCCAAGCCTTCTTCAACAAGGTCTGGCATAAAGGACTACTGCACAATATTAAAAAAAAATTTTCCTCGTCGTTTTAATAAAATCTTAAAATCATTAAATAGACATTCACGCGTCAAGAAAAATAGAGAAACAACTGCACTGTATACGATTAACTCTGGAGTACCACAGGAAAGCGTAATTGATTCAACCCCGTATTTACTATATACTGCTGATATATCCAACACCGAAAACACCCTAATCGCCACCTATGTAGACGACAAGGCACTCTGGCATCTGACAAGGATACAGACAGAGCAACCGATGCTTCAAGAAAGTCTAACAAATATTCACCATTGGTTAAAATGTGAAAAATTATTCCAAATCAAAAGAAGTCAATCCATACAACTTTCACCCTAAGAAGAGAAAACTGCCCTCCTGTAAGCATTGATGGTGATCAACTGCCCCAGACAGACTTGTCAAGGACTAAGCTATCATCCCTACAAACCGGCATCACAGCTAAGAGAAAAATTCTCTAATACTAAGAGGCGTCTGAAAAGGAGTAGAACCTTCAATTTTAAAAAAAAGCCCACCTTTCACAAATTTCACCTAAAATTATCTCGATTTACCACCTTATTTTATATTGAACTGAAGCTGTATCTTATCTAGGGCAATTTACCGTCAAATTGCAATAACCGGTAAACGGTAAATAATTTCTCCCATTATTACCGGTTTACCGGTTATTTACCGGTAAATGCAAAAAAATAGACGTGGATTAGATTCAATATTCATTTTTCCCTGAATAACATTGTTTGTATCTTTTTTTGGTTTAACCACTTATTTTATACTTTTGTTATTTATTGCTAATTTAAGCTTTTCTTCAAGTGTTAATATTTTTACTATTTCTATCTCATCTTCTTCTATGTTTTATTGTTAAGAAATTTTATAATTCTCATCCCTTGAAAATACATGCTTAGTTTTATCTAAGATTTTCGCTATTATTGTTGTTTTATTTTACAACTGAATATTCCATATTCGTCAAGACTTATTGTGTATCAGGACTACAACTGCAATTAATACCGAAAAAATATCAGTCCTTTTTTTTTTCCTAATCTGAGTTTAAGTTCCTTGGCTAAAAAAGAACTGTATTTAGACAGTTCATCAAGCATAAATTCCAATGTTATGTCGGCTGTATATAGAAGCATTATGTCTTCACGACATAGAGCTTCTACAGCTACTCTTACCGGTTGTAATGCCAATATTATGTCAGAGATCATATCAAATTCGTATATCGATATTTATTTCCGATTTTATATTACTCAAACTTATTAAGATCGCATTTTTAATTCCATAAAATCGTTCCAGCATTTTCAGGAAAGAATTCCACCGAATTTTTCAATCTCGATGTAAAGTAAGCACTTTTCGAAATTCGTCATAAAAAAACATTCATAATCCAATTTACCGGTAATTACCGATGGTGCGTTTTTGGCTATTTATCGGTAAACCGATAAACCGGTAAACCGGTAATGCAAGCCCTAATCTTATATCTCTGAGTGTAGTTGTTATTTGATCTGTTCAATAGCTTTTATAAAACTAAACTTTTTACTGTCTTTCCATACAAATAGTTCTTCCTTTTTTTCATTTAATAAAATCATTTCACGCCATCTCCTTCGGAACACTTAACTTATTCAGTTACCATCGTCATTATTGGCGCTACGTCCCTCTATCTTCCGATAGGTACACAGTCCATCCACATCAACCTTGGTCTTCCTTTTCTCCGGGAACAGAAAGGCTGGTTAACCCTTTTCGGTGGATGACTGTCTCGCATTCTTGACACGGGCCCGGCCTACCGGAGTCTGGTCACTCGGATACTCCATTCCCCATTATCGAATAAGGCTCTGTGGTGGTCAAGGACAAATGATTTCGACGTTGAAAAGTCATTTATACCAAAACAACGCTATTTATAGAAAACGCAGAACAACAAGGCGCCGTCTAAAAATACATTTATATTTTGGGAATAACAAAAAAACGCAGACGCCCACTAAAAAATGGGGAAGCCGAGCAACAATCAAGGGTTGAAAAAATCGTAATATTACGCCCCGACCTGGACCTGATGTTGCCTAGTGTTAAGGCTCCTTGTTTCGTAATGTCTTGTTTATTATGTATTGTTATTCTGTTTGTCTTTTTTATTTTCTGTTTTTGTTTTATGTTTCTTGTTGTATGCATGTCACTTTTATGGCTTGTTTAATGTTCATTTCATGTCATCATGTTTTGTGCCAACCCCGACCCGCTCCCTACCATCGTGACGAGCAGTGCGCTAATGCTGTAATTAGAAAAAAAAAAAAATTAAAGAAAGATATAAGCATGGGTCTCCGGACCGTCGCTTCAACTTGCAATCAGTCACACTACAATCAAGGAAAAAGCGGAGAGGCAGCGAAGCCAACACCACGCAGAGCTCTAGGACTCCAGCCACTTGAACCACCACGGCATCGATTCTCTCCCATAGGACTACGCTTCGAAGACCAGACGAACTTCCGAAAAATTGCTACCAGATATACCGACCGGCCACCAATGAGACGCGTCTCTACCAGCCGACGGACCTATTTCGATGCCACCAGACCTGAGCCCTAGGCACGCACAATCCCATCTACTGTAAGAATCCTATAGCTCCAAATATTCGTCTAGGATGTGTCTTGTAGAGCTTGACTTTGGTCTTCTTTGCGAGAAATTTCGACCGTAGATGCTTTTGAGGTCCAAAGTAGGACCGGTTTACCAGCATGGTTCTTCTTCGTACTTCCAAATTGGTTTCAATGGTATTTATGATAAGTGAGCCAAGATATGTGAATTCCTGGACGGCCTCGAAGCTGTACTCTTCCACTCTCAGGTGTTTAAGTGTTCTTCCTTGGTATCCTCGTCGTCCTTGTATATTTTCTCTTGGACTCGTCGATCCTTAGTCCCATGCCAGTTGCCGCTCTCATTATTCGCCGACATGCATCCTTGAGATCCGCACGAGATCTTGCCTCAATGTCTATGTCATCTGCATAAGCAAGAAGCTGCACTGATTTATTAAGAATGGTGCTAGTTGTTTTCACGCCGAAGTCTCTTATTACGCCTTCAAGTGCTATGTTAAACAACAAACATGCTAGAGCGTCTGACGAACTCTGACGAACATTTCATTAGCCACGCTGAATATCAACTAATAGAGTAATAAATGATTATGCGAAATAACACGTTGCCGATTTAACATTTACAAGAGGTGGCATCAGAAGCTATGGCAACCACTTCGATGACCCAAAGCAATGCGGCGACGTACCGAACCCTTTCTACATTCCACCACCGCCTTCCATGCAAGAAATAAACCATTCACGTCCTTCTACCATACGCTGACTCGTTGATCCTTAGTCCCATGTCAGTTGACATGCATCCTTGAGATCTGTCCGAGATCTGGCCATAATGTCTTTGTCATCTGCATAAACAGGAAGCTGCGCCATATTATTAAGAATGATGCCAGTTGTTTCCACGCCGGTGTCATCAATGTCATTCGACATTATATCCGGTCTACCGCCATATCGCTCCATGTTAAGTTGCAATGATGCAGTAACACTCTGTACATAGTCCAACCACCGTAGCATCGATCTTCCTTTCTTCCGGCGACATCAAGGCTTATTAACCATAACCCTTTTCGACGGCTGATTGTCCCACATCCTTGATACGTGACCGCCCCAAGTCTGGTCACTCTGGCGGTAGCTGTGACCGGTATATCCTTGTACATTCAGTACAGTTCCTCGTTGCAGATTTACCATGCCTTTTCATCGAATACGACTCCAAAAATCCGTCTCAGAATCTTCCTCTCTACTATATCGTGAATTTCTCGACGACCTTGAAGCTGTGCTATTCTACTCTCAAGGGTGCAAAGATTTGTCCTTGACATATGTTTCATTATTAGCTGACATGCCTCCTTGAGAGGTGTCCAAGATCTGTCCACAATGTCTATGACATCTGCATATGAAAGAAGATGCAGCGATTTTTGAAGAATGATGCCTGAATGAGTCTCGCATTACCGCTTCAAGTGCTATGTTAACAACAAACATGCTAAAGTGTCACCCTATCTCAATTCTACAGACAACTCAAGTTAAAGCGCACTTTGCATCTGATCTCCGACCTTGCGAGCTTTGTCATATTTATAAACTTAAATTAAGACTCCTTATCGCCTTATACAGCTTCGCCCCTTCCGCTCTATTAGTCATCAATAAATGTATTGATGTCTCCTGAAACTGTGTCTCTTAGTGTAGATTTGTTAAGCTGTTTTTTCGACCATTTTAGTTTAGACTTTTTAGTCTTAACGTTCAGTAACAAAAAGCTCTTCTCATTACAATTGTTGGTGTTTCAAATTGGTTTAAACAAATTGTTATTTAGACGAATGCCCGCCTCGTGCAAATATCCGTGCGAAATAAACCCGTTCCGCACATACGTCCTTATTACGATTGCGGCCGATTCGCTCAGTGTGAAATGGGCCTTATAATTTCAGAGATTTCATCGCAAAACACATATCGCGTTCAAATATTTGTATTGCCCGTGTATATCGACAGGGGGTGAGCTTAGGGTGGCGTGGGGGAGTGGGACTGAATCACAATCGCCACCCCGGCATTTGCGATTTATTTGTTCAGCCAGAGTTCGCGGCAAGATTCGTCTGCGAATTTATCTGCGAAAAGAACGAGAGCGAATTATTTACTTCGCCCCGACAAACAAACATATTTCTCTCTTTTTTTTGATAATAATTTCGCAAATGGAACAATAAATCTTGCTTTGGGCTTTAAATAAATATTTTGCAATTTCATCCGCGCTCATCCGCCGCCGAGTTTCTTCGCCGCTGCCTGATCGGATTCGGATAGTTGAGTGAAAATCCAGACTTAATCAGTCGAGTTTAATAAAATATTTATATAAATTCAGACGGTTCATAAAATCTGCAAGTCGGATATTTCATCTCGTCTGCGGATGAAAAATGTATGTACGACGCAATAGAGTTGAGGTTATTTTTCTTAAACTGTATCATATATCCCACACTCAAAGGACTTCTTTTAAAAATACTCAAAGATAAAACTTAATGGAGGTTGCACGTCAACCACATCTATCAATGCACATCTCTCGAATAATTCCAGCTCTGGATATATAATGATGTAAATTGATATTTCCGTTCATATACAAACACGTACACTTGTATTAAATGAGATAATTAAACGCGTATAAGCATATTAAGGATTATTATCTTACATTAATATTTACTCTAGCTTTATGTATCTATCGTACAGATCGTAATGTCAACACGGAAATATAATAAAGGAAAAACGCTTTTCTATTAATTCTTGAACAAAATTTATATTATGTTCTGCATCAAC
>JAGXCT010031826.1:0-18250 GCA_022495035.1 Philopotamus ludificatus
GTGGGAAAATATTCATAAATGAATATTTGTACTTTGTACTGAATATTTTCGCGAGGAGTCCTGCGACCCCCCAGAGGGCCGCGGCCCATAATTTGGGAAGCACTGTTCTATGGGACATTTTCGTCCAAGCCATCTGTTTGGAAAACTCTTATTAATATATACTCTTACATCACGATGATAGTGTGAAGGTGTTTCGTCCTGTTGGAAACAAAATGCGCCATTTTCACCAAAGTCCTCCGAAATGCGTAGTAAAACAGATTTTAGCAGTAAACTTAAATAATTGGCACCAGTCACTGTACTGTCAAAAAAATAATGGTCCAATTAATCTTTTGCTTGAAATGCCACACCACACGGAAACTCCTGGTAAACTGACATGGTGTTTCTGTGCAATATTTAATTGAATCTTTCCCGAAAACTGCATCCTGTTCACATTCTTCGGTGCGAATCGTCTTCATTGATAGCATGTACCATTCTTGGAATGCAACTTCTCCATATATAACATCTTAAAATGCGATGGATACTTTTGCAAAACAGATTATTTGGATGTTACACATTAACTTTCCAGTAGTCTTTCTTTGCTGGTGAAGCTCATTGATGTTCTTAGTCTTTCGGGAAGTTTTATATGAACGTTCAGAACAGTTCTATTCTTTTCAAACTCATCTATTATCCGATTAATATATCCGATAAATCACGTAGGTGGATCTGCCTGAAACTCCCTGTGATATTGTCGAATGAAAAGAAAGAAAAATCAGGAAGTTATGACATGTTTGCGTTTTTCTTTCTACATTTTCCGTCTTTATGAAAAAAGTGGAAAGCGTATATAGTATTTTTGGTCCAAAACAACATCAGCACATTACGATCAACCTCCAAATTGAATTAAAAACACCATCATAGAAGATAAATAAAGAAGTAAATTACCATGCCGAAAATTGCTTTCCAGAAGTTCTTCTTTTTCTTCAGAAATTCGGGTTTTTTTTTTAACAAACCTTATGTTTTTAATATAAAAATCGCACGGACGAAAATAATAAATAAGGCTGGAGTTAAGGATGCTGATTTACGTCTATAATCTTAATCCATTTCTTTTTATCTGATCAAAACAAAGAAATGCATTTTTTGGTCTTTTTTCTTTTCCAAAAAAAAAATCTTTTTTTCGTTTATTTGAATATGCTGGAATCTTCTGTGTTGAGTTAGGTTTAATGCTCAATGCCTCTAATCCCATACTCATACCGATTTAATCTACCAGAGACTCTTCAGCTCATTATGTAATCAATATTTTAACGACACTGAATGGTATCTTAGTACAGTGGTTCTCAAAATGGGAGGGGACGCGAAAAATTTAACTTAAATTAAAATTTAATTTTAACAAAAAAGTGCAAAAGTAGGTTGCGGGTAAAAAAAGTTTGAGAATCAATGTCTTGGTATTTACATTTTTTTAAGCATAAAACTAGTTTTAAGATAAAAGCGGTATAAGGTTCGTCTAAATTCTTCTTTTTTCATTTAAATTTAGAAGAACAGAGACAGATTATTAATTAATCGATAATATTGTTAAGTGTTGAGAAATTCTTTATAATATTTTTAATAAAACAATTATTTTTACTGATTTTGCGAGTAATCGCGATTGTTCGAATCGTCATATAATTAAATATTATTATAAAAATCCAATAATAGCGATAAATTAATAATAACGCGTACTAGATTTATGACAAATTACTATAATTCTATCTAAACTATGAGTGTTTTTACATGTAACAGGATGTTTATCTGTGATTTAAAAATCCGGCAATACATAAAACGATATATAAATATTATTTTTTGTAATAAATTGCGGTTTTTCGAAAACCGGAACAATATTTCCTCGTATTATAAATTTTGAGTAGTTGTTGTCGCGATGATTAATATGTTGTTTATTTTTTTGCAGCTCGAAAAATTGATTGCCAAGAATTATTTCCTGCACATGTCTGCCAAGGAAGCTTTCAAGAGCTACGTCCGAGCTTACGACTCGCACCAGCTGAAGACGATATTCGACGTAGACACTCTGGATTTATTAAAAGTCGGAAAATCCTTGGGATTTACGACGCCGCCTTCGATTGATCTACGTATGTTTGTTGTTTTGTTTATAAAAACAACGTATTTGTAATTATGGTTTAATTAATTCGATTCGTTCACACAGGTGTATCTGGCAACAAGAAAAATGACCGACCCAGAAAACGAGTCGGCGGAGGAGGCTACGGCCACTTCAACAGCCTCAATAAGCCGGGCGGTGCTAGCAACGGAAAGAGGGACGAGAGGACGATGACGTACAGACAACCGAAGCCGGGAAGTGTCGGTAAATCCGACAGAAGACAGTTTGTCCGATGAAATGTTTTAGCCGCGTATTAATTAATTTATGTTATACACATGTGAGACCATAGTTTTATTTTTATTAATAAAATGATGATTAATAATCTACGAAATTCACTTTTATTCATTATGCACTAAATATTTTTCTTTACTATATTATTAATTAATTAAAACAAATCTGAATGTATGCACAGTTCATGAAAAAACGTATAATATAATAAATAAAAATGGTGTATATTTTCTTTGAGCTATTTTAGATGTTTTCTCAACCACTTTAGCGACCATTTTTAAATTTTAGATAACAAAAAAGTGCGGTTGATCGTAAAAATAGAAATTTATCTCTTCCAACAAAACCAATAAAAATTATTTCACATTAAAAAATAAGAGCACATATAAACTATTTTAGAAACAGCTTCGAGAAAAATATCGATGTTGACTTCAATTCTGGTATTTTATCAATTTTTCCTACAATTTTTGGATCTAAAATCGAATGAGATGATATTTATAGTACGATACTTTTTTCGTAATTCTAAAAAAAGAAGTCGGAGTCGCTTGATTTTTTACGACTACGACTTCAGGTTTTTTCGATAGGAGTGAAAACGTGTTCAGTATATACAGGGTCTTTCAGAGAAAATGCGAGGCCCGGAATAATTAATATTTTAGATGCCCTTGATAAAATAAGCATAGAAAATATCATTAAATTATTTTTATACAACTTGGGGGTTAGTATTAAACATCGTTCCGATTCGCCTTTCTATATATTTCTGTCTAACATATTGAGGCCCCTAACATTGGGCGTCCCGGGGCAGAGGCTATCCTTTGATAGCCCCCAAAATTCAATAACATCTTTTAGCCCAGATTTCAAATACATACTAGTTTTGATAAATCGTTAAACAAAAAAACAGGTTAAAACTTAGTGTTTCTCAAAAAAATCTCGTATCGTTTCCGGGCTTAAAAGTACTTCCGGAATGCAATTTTCATCATGGCATTTATTTTATGCGCTACAGAAATTCTGTCTTTATCTTCTTGGTGTCGATAACATGTCCTTTCATGATTTTTTTGTCTTCGGGAATAGACAGAAGTCACAGAGAGCCATATCCGACGAATACGAAGGCATTATAACGCTCATGTTTTTGTACAAAAAATCTTTCTAGCCCAATGAACTTTATCGAAACGTCCATTTTATTTTCCGAAATAAATAAACTTCTTAGGGTTATTCTTTCATGGTTTTATTCATCTTCATGAATATGATACAATCGCAAGGAGTCGTTTCCGGCGAATTCAGAGGCAGATATATCATAAAGTTGTTGTTCAGTGGAGGGTTAACCCTTTATAGGGCAAAAGCTGTAATTGGTTAATATATCAACCAGTCGCTTTAAGGTCTATATTTCCATGAGCGCCCATAGAAATGTCAACCTTAGTACTGTAATATTATGTCGAGAACACTCTTTGGTTAATTTATTGTTATTGACAATAAGTATTGTCAATAACAATAAAAAATAAAAATAATTAATAGTCCCTATAAAGTGGCCGCGGGGGGCCCCGGGATAACTGGAGCCAAGGTTTAATAAATACCTTTTCTTTTTTTTTGTATATATCAGGGTTTGGAACCCTTATTTTTTCAAGGTTTCACTGTGGCTTAATTAAAAAAAATGTTTTTCGGGTTTTTATTGACTTGATCCGCCACTATTGATTGAAAACTAAAAAAAAACAGTTATTTTTTCGAAACAAAAACTTGACCCGAATTGATTTATGTCGAAACGAAAACTGAACCGAAATATAACGGTTCGAAACCCTGGTATATATCAAAAAAATATATTTTGTTATTAAAATATCTCTTTAAAAAATACTATATCATGGTTTTGGGTCTCGAATCGACAATTCACGATACGATAAATATCAAAATATTTTGTGATATTTATGTTTTTTAAATATAAAAGAATTAACTGAACAGTGATCGTTCCATAATGAATAGTAGCTTGAACTTCATATTCTAGGTATCTATATCTAACTAGGGTGTTCTTGAAACATTTTGTTCAGGGGCCCCGAATTTCTTACCGCTTGGGGCCTCCATGTAATTTCAAATAATTCATGTAAAAATATACATTAGTTTTTTCGGACCGTGCTATTTCAAAATCGTGTAAAAATAGAGTCGAGTCTAGTTACTACATGTCAAGATATGTCTGCGTCAACTGAAATATTCATTATCTTTTTTTAAAAACGTAAAAAAAATATAAAATAAAATTTAATAAACAATATGATAATGTAGTCTGAAACATTTTCATGTTTTTATTCATCTTCATGAATACGAAATAATCGCAAGTACACAATCCGGCTAATAATGTGGTAGATAAATCATAACGTTGTTGTTCAATGGCTGCGGGGGGCCTCAAGATACCGAGGGGCCTCAGAAAGGGGCCCCAATATTCTTATTATTCATTTCAGACACACTTGCATTTAAAATCAATGTCGCATGCCACCACGATGCGTCATTCGCATCGAGTAATTAAATTATTCATTCAATAATCCAGATTTCAATATGATTTATTCGCATGCACGAAAAACGAGAACCGAAAAACGAATTAATTCTCTTATGCAATTATATTCAAAACGTACATTGAATCAATCCATCAGTGGCAACCTGTTAATTCAGCACATTAATCATATTTATAAGTGGAAATGTGTAATTTAGAGGGGAACCTCCTAGGCACGAGACACGATTGGGGAGGAGCCGCACGTCGCCGCAACGCTGGATCTAGAATTTATACTGTGACGTAATAATTAATAATCTTTGATGTAATAATTAGTGGAAGAATTTCGAATAAATAAACACATTTGCATACGTCATCCGCGTATATTGCAGCAGCGGTGGGTGGCGGACTAGCGACGTATTAATTTTAATAATTTTATTTTAGTACGCGGCGTCGAATGCGACGTCGACGATTATCGACCGAGTCGTAAAAGCGAGTCGGCAGGTTCGCTGGAGAGGTGGGCAGCGCCATACGCACATACAAGACTTATAAACAATGAAAAAATATCGATTCGTCCGACGTTTATGCGGTTTTAAACGCATTTAAACATGTCGTAATCGTAAACGATTCCAGTTATTTTATTTATTTAATTATCTCCACGATAGCCATTACGCTTTCATTAATTTTATTTTTTTTAATACAGTTTGAGAAGCATTGATGATAATTATTCAATTAATATACTTTTTAATCCGTTCGTGGTTTGGTTTCCTCGTTGCGGCGATGCATCATATAATTTTATTGCAACATCGACGCTTCACGTCATATATGGTGACACTTGAGGATGTTTCCACGAAGAAAAATAGACAATTCGCGGCCCACACACGAAAATCTAAAAAAGTTGCAAATGAATTCCGCCATTAAGACAGCCCACCCGATTCCATACCTGATGACTTTTAGCGCTCGAGAAGTGTTATGGAATATCGCTTTATTGAAAATAATCGATGAATTATATTGTCATGATTTTTATAATAAAGATTATGTAACAATATATGAGGTTTAAAAAAAAAAATGCAGAATTACAAGGGCCATATGGCCAGATTGTGCGGCGCACACAGGCGCCGGAAAATCTGGAGCGCAAAGAGGGAAATTAAAATCAACATTTTATTTAATAATATATATTAGGTCTACCTAATTGGGGGAAAATTGAAACAGTGCTTCGTTTTTGAGTTTTTGCCCTCCCAAAAATTTTGTAATGAGGGGAGTATGGTGGATGCGACAGAATTTCTCAGCCTAGCTCAGCGAGTTTCTGACGAGTCCCCAAAGCTTTATGTGGCCTAGCATTATCATCAAGCAGTATGATGTCCTTCCTATTGAACATTGCCGGCCTCTTTTCTTGGAGTGCTGTTTTTAAATTGATCCAATTGCTGAGAGTACCTCTCCGAATTTAGCTTTTCGTTCGGTTTCAACAGCTCAAAATGTATTGGTCCTCGAATGTCCCAGCATATACACAACATTCTCTTATTCAGGCTCAACTTCGGTTTAGAGGTGAAGGGGGCAGGTTTTCCCGATTCACAATATGCTCTTCTCTTTGGGATGTTTTCATAGGTTTTCATCTCCAGTTATTATCCGGTCCAAGAAGGGTTCGATGTTTGTTTTCCACACAAATCCCTGTTTCCGGGTATGGTCTGAAATGGTTTGTTGAGCTGAATCAAGCCTTTCTGCAATCTCCGATTTTGCTCTAACATGATCTTGAGAATAAATCGGATCAGAAACTGTACCTTCACCAAACACTTTCAATATTTTTTTACCCGCTTCTGTTACATTTCTTCCTTGTTGGAATTCGTACAGAGTACAGTGGCGTAAAGTAGAGCCAAATATGCGTCAAATGAATATGCGCATACTTGTTGAAACTTGTTGTAACCGGAACGGACAGAACATATACAGCGAAACCGCGTTTTTACGTTTTTGAAGGGACCGATATAAAACGTGACTGGAGGGAAAACGTAGATTCGGAGTTTCGTCTTAAACGTTTTCATTGCTAGTAAGGTAGCTTTTAAGGCCCTCTATATGCTTCATAGCATCTCCTTTTGTATGAATTGAATGAATGAAATGTACGTCCTCTTTACCATATAATCGTCAGATGAGTTTTACGTGGATGTGACTGTCCACTATATCATCGATATCCATATTGTCATCACGTTAATGTCGAGGTCCATGTAATTTTGTAAGGTTTCGGTAGGATTTTTCTTCTTGTTCTCTAACGATTCCAGTTTTTCGAAATCAATTTTTGATAGTTATTTTCTCAGCTTCATCCCATGCCTTATCATTTTTTTCTCGCTCGCACTCGGTACGGAGCGAATAGAAACGCATATTGTTGTTTTTATTTTTTTCATAATTGCGGACACTAGAGGTCATTGATTATTTATAATGTTTTTTCTTTAGACTTTTTTAGACAATTACACAAAGTTTGTGACATGTAGGATTTATATTAAAAGAGTTATTCAAGAATAATCAAAAACCTGGGGTCCCAAATAAACCCCATCGGGACGGCTAGGTTAGCAGAGAGACTCATCACGTCACAATCTACAGTTTATCGCCACCTGGAAAATTTGGGGAAAGTCAGCAAGTTAGACATATGGGTACCACATCATCTCAGTGACCGAAATAAGGCAGACCTAATAACTATTGCTACAAGGCTCCTCTCGCGGTATAAAATCGAGCCTTTTTTGGACAGGACAAAAATGGATCCCCTATGAAAATATTGTCCGCAAAAGATAATGGTTGGATAAGGATCAACCACCCCTAGGACCCTAAAGCCAATATTCATGGCAAGAAAACTTTATTGTGTGTATGGTGGGATCGTCGAGGAATAATCCACCACGAGCTGATGAAGCACAACGAAACGATTACTGCTGATACATATGTTCAGCAGCTGCAAAGAATTCATGAAAAACTACTGGAAAAGCGTCCTGCACTCGTCAATCGGAATGGTGTTATCCTGTTACACGAAAACGCCAGATCACACACGGCAAAAGTGAATCAAGAAAAATTCTAGAGCTCAACTGATCTGTTTTGCCACATCCACCCTACTCCTCAGATCTTGCTCCTACGGACTACCACCTTTTCTGTTCCTTACATAATTTTTTGAATGTAAAAACTTTCATAAATGATGAGCAAGTCAATCAGGTCCTTGATATTTTCTTTCAGTCCAAACCCACCAAATTTTATGAGGAGGGGATCGATGAGTTTCAATAAGATGGGAGAAGGTTATATTTAACAGTGGTGAATACATAATAGATTAATATAATTTTTTATTTTTTTTAAAGCAAAACAGAAGTATGATATCGGAAGTTATTTATGACTCAACCCAATAGTAATTAAGAAAAAATACTAACAACATTTTAAAGTAAATTTACAGTAAAATATTTGTTTAAATTTA
The DNA here is from genome assembly GCA_022495035.1 of Philopotamus ludificatus. NCBI lineage: Eukaryota > Metazoa > Arthropoda > Insecta > Trichoptera > Philopotamidae > Philopotamus > Philopotamus ludificatus. The sequence goes on from JAGXCT010031826.1 coordinate 8,251, forward strand.
AAAGTCCCTTGTATACTCCCCCCCGCCTCATCCCGATCCTATCAATCCTATCAATTCCCACTCCCCCCGCTCCACAAAGCCTTTAAAAAAACATTAGCGACGAAAGCACCCTTATACTTTAACTAAATATTACCGGGGAGGGGGGGGGGTGTAATTGAAAAGGCCACGACCATCGCTCGATATACTAATTTTCCACCTACAATAATCATAGACTCACTTCTTACTTTTCAGGTAACCCCAAGCCTAACCTCACCCCAAACATTTCTCTCTTTCTACCTTGTTTCTTATTGATTCTACTATATTTGGACTCTCTTTAGTCTTCCCAGTAGTAAATCTTGATCCACCAAACATGAGCATAACAACAGAAAGCCCTAAGACCTAAACACAACCAATAGTATAATTAGCTCCCGGACTCTCATCAGAACCAAGGCTCTTAGAGCTTGAGACAGAATTAGGTCACTTAAAATGGGACCTAATAGACCCCTACGATGTCAGAAGAAGCGGATACAACTACCTAAATCTCAAAAATGGCAACTGCCTCACCTATAATGGTACACCTCCCGGACATACCAGTGTTAAATAGGTTTTTTAATTAGGAATAATTAACAAAAATATCAGGAAAAGCATATTCGAATGCAAAAATTGGGAAAAACAAGGGAATGACATACCGCTATCATACAAAATGCTTAGGAATTAAAGCATGCTTATCACGTAAAGGTATGTAGAAACGCATGCTTTGCAATAACCACGTAGAGGTATGTAGAAACAATTCTTTGTATCTCTGTCACCAGTAATTGGTGTAGAGATGCGCCTATCCCGGAATAGGTTGACCCGGCTCCCTAGCCATCTAAAGGCAAATGCCGGGATAGTTCCTTGAGCCGTTTCCCATCACATTACCGCTTCATAAAAAACTCGAGCCGTCCTCCAGTTCCCAGGCCGTAGTGGCAACGAGGAAACTCGTTCGGATGGAAGCAATGCCACACCCAGCGGCTGTTTTAGACTTATCGTTAAGGCATCCGATGTTGGTCTCCCGCCTTAAAGAGGGGCTCGCCCCTCCGTAAGGCTAGTGGATCAACCTATACCTAATGTTGTTCTTGGTGTGCTCCGAAATGTCGAAGGGAACCCCAACAACGACGATCACGTGAGGAATGTCAAAGCAAAAGCATACGAAATCATCATCATCAGCCTTAGAGAAAGGCCATATCTTCTATAAATCACATTTAAACATTTTATATATAATTTTTAGTACCTAGATAGTATTTTCATAATTTGTTAATATCTCGATATGTACAGTAATACCCCCGATAGCGTATTTTCCGATAGCGCGAATTTGAAAATATATCACGGAATTCACCCTGATAACGCGAGCGCATTCTATTCATGCATAGCTCGACCGAAAACTCTATCCCGTTTGGCTGGGTGCGCCAGTGTGTTGATCTCGCTCGCACATATGTATGTTCTCATGTGTGCGAGTGCTCGGCACATTTCTCACCATTCACGCCTGATTTAGACAATGAGCCACGGATATCTATGTGTATGTCGGTGATCGCATGCATCGCAACCGAATATTTCATTCATATTTTTTTTTTACATTGTTTTGGCACATTTGTAATTTTTTGCAAAATACTAAACCTAAATTTTGTATGTGCTTCATTATCCCGATAACGCGTTGTTCCGATAACGCGGTCCCAACTTTCGCGCTATCGGGGGTATACTGTATTCGCTTATTTAGCAAACCATATAATAGAGTAAAGGCTCGCCATGGTCCGAGTCACGAATCCTTTCCACATCCTTTACAAATCATAAATCTATTAACATGCATTCTGCATAGCTTCTTTGATGCACTCAATAATCGAGTTTGCCCGCATATTATCTGCATATTCACTTACATTCATATAATAAATCGTCTCTTAGATAATGTCTAACATATTTCTGACATTAAAATGCAATGATCATTACATCCCATCCGATTATTATGTACATGTTTATAAACAAATGGAACAACCCGAGATGATTGCGGCAATTTAAACACAACTATTATTGCAAATCTTCAGCAAACGATGCGATATCGAACAACAAAAAAATCAATAAAAATAATAAATAAATAGATAAAGACATTTGACGAATGCCGCTCCTCCTCTAGAGCGTTTGACCCTATTGCGTCTTCGATGAACCATATCTCCCCCATTGTCTGAATAATGGCGCAATAAATGTCACAAATTAATCTTCCACGCAATTATCATTAGCGAACGATTTTCGATGAAAATCATCGCATTGCCACGTCAGTTTATATAATATTCGTATCAGTCGAACCGTAGATGGTCGTGTCTGATGTAGACACGCTTGCATGATCGTTTTAATCTTCAAATTGAATTTATGGTCGACGAAAAAAAATGGGTATTGAACACTTATTATTTTTATACATCTTTAATTATTATAAATCGTTTTTTATTACATATTCGGCGGATTAACAATGTGTCGGGCTGTAAAAGTTTAATCAGCCGTTTATTATAACCATAAAGTTTCGTTTAAATATCAAGGTGATCGCGGCGATGAGCCAGCCGGATAATCGAATATATTGTATACCTAAGATTTCAAGGGTAAAAGACAAAAAAAGAATTTAAAAAAGATTTATTTTTCAATTTTTTTACATGATACATCTGTGAAACAGCTTTTTTTTTACATAATACCCATTCGCGTATCTTTGGGATTTTTTTTCGATGCTTTGGTTGGATTGATCTATCCAATTTTTTCAGTATATTATACAGGATATCAATAGGTAATTATGACTATTATTTTTATTACTTAAAATGAAAGCAGTCCAGCATGAGGAGCGATTGCGTAAACAGTGGCGATAAATAATGTCGTAAACAAATCACAATCGAGAATAAATAGCTTTATTATATTCTGGCTTTTCTAAATTAATATGATTTTCTGCAATTTTTATCGCAAAAGTTGGGATCAAAATGATTTTGAGATGAACATACGGAAGAATGGGGAATTTTATATATAGGACAATTGAGGCCCCCCGATCATTAGGGGCCCCAAATACCATACCCATTATTTTATAGAATTTAGTTTTGTTTTCTTTTTTACGTCAGATTAAAAAACGAATGTCACGAACTTAAAGAATATATTAAATTCAAATAAAAACGAATGATTAGCTTTCTCTAAACTAACATTTATAAAAAACTAAATACAGATCGACTACGAGAGATGAGGGAATGAATTACTTGATCATTCATTCTATAGAAAATAGTATAGGCAGATCAATTACCATTTATATATTATTTTTTTATAATTCGTCCTTAACCTTAGAAAACCGACAACCCCCCTCCCCCTCACTTATTGCTACCAGGGGTTCCTGAAATGTAATTAGCATCAGGCCCCAATGGAAATAATCACCATCTTCTACTGTCTACCAATGGTGTACGGTGTAATTGATGTTGGGTGTGCTGAATCTGGAAAAAAAATATAACAAAAAAATACAGTTTATGTATTTTATTATTATCATCCACATTCAGCACTCCCAAAATCAATACGACCGTACGCCACTGCTGTCTACATGAGATGCAGGGTTTCAGTTTAAAATATTTTTTATAGAAAATAATCTGTAGAAAGTAAAGGATCCGCTCTTGGCCCAAAAAAATATGGATTTCTGTCTAAATTTGACAAAAAAAATATAAAATTATGACATTACAATAGAGATAATATGTTGTGCAAAGAAGAAGTGATTTCGATCCTATCGATCATCTGTGATCAATTATTTAAAAACAAGTACACAGAAACAATTGATCAGCATAGAAACTCTAAAGAAATTTGTTACAATGCTTTAAAATAATAAAATGATTTAATAATTAATTAATTATCTCTAATCATCCATAAAATTTGTATTTAAAGGAAGAGAGCAGTAACGGATTTAGCACTTTAGAGGCCCCAGGCGCAGTTTACTTGTGAGGCCCCTCTCAAAATATTTTCATTAGCTACACCCTATAATGAGTATTCTACGCGCACGTTTTTTTTCACTCAATATGGAATGTTTTGGATACATAAATAATTTCATATTTATGTAAAAAGACAAAAAGAAAAACAAAGTTAAACATTTTAATTTCTTATTTTTTTATCAGCTTCACGAAGATCGATATCAGCGATCTCGATTTTATAAATATTTTTTAGTTTTAAAAAATATCTGGAGCCCCCTGCGGGGCTATATGCTGAGGCTGTACTTTGCCTTACATCGTTTTGCCTTAAGGTAGCTACGCCCCTGAATCCATGGATCATGATCTGCGGTACAGTCAGTGCAAGGTTTAAAAGGGTAGCCATCTGAAAAACAATTCATGGCTAGCATTATTTATTTGTTAATTCGATTTATAGAATATTGCTTAATTGATAATTATTTTTGTTGAGAAAAAATAATGAGGCCCCAGGCGCGGGCCCCTTGCGCTTAATGAAAAATACGACACTGTATCCGGCTGTAATTGTATTGTAAACTACCAAGAAGCAAGTGACTGCGATAATTCGTCGATGGTTAACTGAAGATCTATCATAAAAAGGGATTTATTTCTGTCATTTTTAAGGTTTTCCTAATTAAAGTGCTTTTTATAATATTTTATATACTGATTTAAATATTTAAAGCAATATTGACATCATGTATTCCATATGTCGTTCAGATTTAGGGTTCGACATCTAAACTTTGGGGTTTTAATTTATTATAGATGACGTGAGCAAATATTTAGAGCAATCTCAGTATATTTAAATATATTTATTTATTTAAATACAGCCAAAATTTCGGTAAATGATTTAATATTATATTTATAAGTAATGAGCGTGAAATATTGGCACGTCAGCTCTGAACGGATGAAACGTCGCACGCCAGATTCATCATCGTCCAACTCCAAATCTCATCAACTCGACATCAAACGTTTTCACCTCGTGTTACATAATTTATTGATACTATTTAGGGACGGCGTGTTTCCTGTGAGGAGAATTCCCTACTTTGTCCTAAAATAAAACGGTATGGGGTCGATCGCGACCCCCTATTCGACCCGCCTCGACCCCGGTTCGACTGGGCGCGCTCGGCATTCGTTGCGTTGCGCCACCGCAAATTATTGTGCGAACGCATTGAAATTAGTGAATGGATATGCTCCATTCACAAATCCCTCAGACGTTGTGCAATCGCTTTTCATTGACCAGATGTCTGACGTGTACGAGTGCCTTTAGTTAGTCGGATCCCTCCCCGCGCCGCACTTCCCCGCGAACACCTACGCGTGCTACACGTGAGCTAGCACGTGGGTAGCGCGTTAAAAATGTACATTTCATTCGAAACTAGAAACTACCTGATGTTTTTAGATAAAAGATTAAATTAATAATAATTTAAAAAAAATTGTACTATAAAATAAAATATTAGGTTGTTCGGAAATTAATTTCGTTTTTACAGCAGAGGACATAATTATATTTTTTCACAGCCAACTTCACACTTGAGCCCCATAATCATTATATATTTTGATAGCTGATATAGCAAGGCTTGCTTGGAAAAAGTTCGATTGATTCTACCCAGTAGTTTTTTGTTGGTACCCTTTCAAATATGGAAAGTGAAAAGCAGCATTTTCGGTATATTTTACTTTTTTGCTTTCGAAAAGGAAAAAATGCTGTTCAAGCAAGTAAAAAATTATCCGATGTGTATGGAGAAGATGTATTGACAGAACGCCAGTGCTAAAAAAATGTTGATGTTGAAGATGCACGTTCTGGAAGCTTCTATCGGACAACACAACGATCAATTCTGAAGTGTACTGTCATCAGCTGAACAAATTGAAAGATTCACTTAAACAAAATGGTCAGAATTGATCAATAGAAAAGGTGTAGTGTTCCAACAAGATAATGCGAGACCTCATACAAGTTTGTTAACTCGCCAAAAACTTTAACAGCTTGGATGAGATATACTGCCACACCCACCATATTCTCCAGATCTGGCACCATCTGATTATTATTTGTTCCGATCTCTACAATTTTTTTAGACGGTAAAACCTTCACTTCAAATGAGGAGGTCAAAAATCACTTGGATCAGTTTTTTGCCAGCAAAGAACAAACATTTTATGAGCGTGGAATCATTCTACTGCCAGAAATATGGCAAAAAGGTATTGGACCAGAATGGACAATATATAATTCAATAAAATATTTATTCACTACTAGAAAATCGTTTTTCATTTTCATTAAAATAAAACGAAATTACTTTCCGAACAACCTGATAGAAATAATCACTAGGAGCTACCTCAGGGCTTTATTAAAACTATCATAGTATTATTATGCAATTAATGTAAACCACAATGCGAAATGCAACCTTCGCAGCAACTACAGTGTGCAGTTTTACTCAATAGCCTCACTACATTCTTCTTTTATGGCATACCATCAACTAGTATCTGTAATATTTCGTTTTTTTATTTGGAATTCTATGTAAAATTCATATCACTTTAATCCGAGAATTCTTTCAACAAAACCCGAGTTTAGACGTCTAAATATTACCGAATAGCACATTACTACGAATATAACTGAAATGCTATCTATCGATAGCAGAGCCGCGCTGTCCATATGGCCAGATTGTGCGGCGCACACAGGCGCCGGAACATTAGATGCGCCAAGAGGGGAAAAATTAGAAAACATTAATTCATTTAACATTTTTTGATAAAAAATTCCTTATTCGTTTACATAAATATTTTTTTTTATTGTAAAGGGGGTATAGGGGGTAATTGAAATCAATTTAAAATTAACCTCTTAATCGTTGACACTGAAAATATGACTTTTATATGTTGATGTCCCTTCACATTCCCTTTACATCTTCAAGGGCAAAAGGATTTAAAAAAATAACCTTATAGTTCCTCTCGTAGGAATTCACATATATCAGCTCGCTTGTTATAAATAATAATGAAACCAATTTGTAAATACGAAGATGAACCATGCTGCCAAACCGGTGCTACTATGAACTTCAACAGCATATACGGTCAAAATTCCTTTCAAAAAAGACCAAAGTCAAGCTCTACAAAACCCTCATCAGATCCGTCCTAACGTACGGATCTGAATGTTTGGTTTTGACAAAACAAGATAAGTAACAACTGGACATTCTGAAGAGGAGAATTCTGAGACATATATTTGGAGCCGGGGGAATGGCATATCCGAGGCAACGAGGAGCTGTACCAACTATACAAGGATATATCAGTCACAACTGTCATCAGGGTTGCCAAACACCGGTGGGCCGGTCACGTGTCAAGGATGCGGAAAACTCAGCCTCCGAAAAGGCTTATGCTTAACAAGCCTTCTTGTCCCCGGAGGAAAGGAAGACCGAGGCTGAGGTAGTTGGACTGTGTACAGAAGGACACTGCATCGTTAAAACTTTGTTGTAAGATAGAGCAACATCTTCTGGACGGTCTCAATGATATAGCATCCCGCTGCATACAGTTCGATCACTTCTGTCTTCGTTTCCTCCAGTGACAGGAAGGCTTGTTAACCTTTCGGTGGCATCCTTAACAGGTGACCGGTTCACCGGAGTATGACCACTCTGATTACAGCTATATTCGATACAACTCTTCGTTGCTACACAGGCCATTCCCTATCTTCCAATACAACTCCAAATATCAGTATCAGAATCCTCCTCTACAGGATATCCAGTTGCCGCTCATCATGGCTTGTCAGAGCCTAGCATTCAGACCCTTTGGTTATTCTTCGGCCTACTAAGCTGTACTGGTCCCGAGCCTCCTCCATCCATCGCCCAAGCCCCAACAGAGACGCGTCCGCCTCAACCCTGTTCTCCAACGAAGTCTTGGCCTTCAAACGGGGCGGGTTCCCCCAGGCCTAGAGTGTATAATAGTATGGAGCAGCCAATCGCTGCCCATTCGGGGTACATGCCCTGCCCAACGTTAGCGTTGCGTGCGAATGTATGAGGACAATGGTATATCCCCATACATGACCTCGTTATTAGAACGCATGCCTCTATATCCGGGACTAGCCTCATCCGGACGCGGTCCGAAGATCCGTCTTAAGATTTTTCTCTCGAACCGATCAAGACGATGCATGTCTCACAGGTTACTACCGGGCGAATGATAGTTTTATAGATTCTTAGTTTATATCGCTTCGAGAGCAACATATTGCCAAGTAATTTAGAGAGGGCTAAATAGCACCGATTCGCATTTTGTATACGGGCAGAGATTTCTTTACTTTCAGAATTGTCCTCGGTGGACAAAATGAGGATGAATGATTAGCACCCACACGTAGACTCCAAACCTCATATCCACCTGAGGTTCCCTCTCCGCCTGACCGCGAAACCATCATATATTTGGTCTTGGACCAATTTACCTCCAGACCCAGCTTGGAAGCCGCTGCTTAAAAGTAACTTAAATGACTGACAATCTCACCTAGTAACACCACACAATATCAATATCGTCAGCAGTACCGCATTCCCTTAAGATCGAAGACCGTTAGCTGTGGCTCTCGTAGCGCCTCCAAGGCAAAATGAAATAATATTGGGGATATAGCATCCCCTTGTCTCACTCTCCTGGAAACTGCGAACGGCTGCGACAAAGCTCCAACCGTTCTTATCCTGCTCATCGAACCCGAATCGCACATCCTTGTTAGGTTAATTAGTTTTTTTCGGGAGACCAGGGTCGTTCATGGCACTCCACAATTTCCCTCTATGGACGCTGTCATATCCCTGACGAAAGTCGATAAATATGGAGTAAAGATCAATGCCATACTCCCAAGACTTCTCAACCATTTTTTGGATCGTGAAGACCTGGTCCACCGTGGATCTGCCCCGTCTGAAGCCATCTTGGTATTCTCCTATGGTTTCTTTATTTTCTTCTTCATACCCCCTTTATCGGTTGCTTGGCAGTTGATGTGTTATCTTGACAAGAGTTAAGATAACACATGAATACATTTATTTTAATCAATTCAGTAGAAGTTCAGGAAAGGGTTAGTATGTACATGTATAGATTAAGGCGAATAAATCGACAAGGCTGTCCACATGTAAATGTACGGCCGTCCATTGTTCTTCTCGAAGTGATGCAACATTCAAATTTGCACATTACGCAACAGAAATGCAATTTTCTGCAACGGGTCCGCCTTTTTTTTACACCTGAATGCGCACACACAATTCACACATAAATTATTGTACAAGCTCATTGTTTCTGTGTCTGACGTGACGTTTCCACAATTAAATACATATTTTATTAATCGCCGGCGACGAAAGACGTTAAGAAGCGCCGGTACGGATAAAACGTCGTATATTTTCATTATTTCGCAAAAAGTTTTCAAACAGGAAGTGGAAACGCACGTCGACATTTTTCGAATGTGTCAACGGCGCGTTGCTCAAACTTTGAAAAGTCGGCTCAGTAGGTCAAATGTGGGCTTCGGATGCGTGTTGGTGTATAGTTTGCCCGGCTCCATGATGGATCGATTTGAATCGTTGAATAACACAATTAATACGAGACACGTATAACGAGGACGCGCGCCGAACGGGGAAAACTCGTTTTGCCGATTCGTATTTTCGATCTCCAAAAATTTTTTTTTTTTCTATACGTATATATATTTTTCATTTTGGCCCGTCGCGAAAATGGCACATCATGTCTCGATTTTAGCATAATGTCGCATAATGACCGATGCATTTATCTGCGACAAATAATGACGAAGCGGAATGCGCATTGTCTCGGCCGAGGGCCTTGCGTCTTTTCATTCCGATCAGATTGGCTCAACTCTGTCGAAAGTGCAATATGAAAGTGCAAATTAATCGCGCGGACGATCGGGTATCGCATTCGGGTCCAGATGCGTGCATGACGCCAAATTTTGACCTTTGAAACGCATTTAAGTTGCGTAAAAATGAACCATTGATCACTCAAATGATCATATGGAAAAAATAAACACCCTGTTTTATTTTTAAAAACAAATATACAGTTAAACTCGCACTAACACTAAAATCGGGAGCGTGTAAGTTGGAGTCGTGTTATTGGGGGTATAG
>JAGXCT010031827.1:0-11716 GCA_022495035.1 Philopotamus ludificatus
TTCGTGTCCATACCGCGGGGACCCGAGCCGTCTTGGTATGCGGTTTTTTGTAAAGGGTTTCCCTCTGACTAATATAAAAAAAATATTTTTCTTCAATTTGATTGGGGGTGCTGCGGTTTGGCAGTCTATATGGATAGCGACCCATGAATATAAGGATATAATAGACTTTTAAAAAAAAATTAACTAGGGAAATTGTTAAAAGATTTTATAAGCAAACCAATTATAATATTAACCATGTTAATATGAATGTCTTATTTTTAGAAACGACAATGAAATATATATAGTTTGGATTATCCGTGTTTATCGATTAATCGTGCGGCCCCTCCCTACCATTAGCCAGTATAATCGGGACATTACTCTATTTTGAATAAAGAAGATTTATGTCTCACATATATATACAACTAGTACACATTGTAGTACACGTAGTTTATCAACGGCGAAAAAGTTAGTTTTTGTTAGTGTGTCACTGGTCCATGGAGCGCAATGGCCCCATTCCAAAAATATCATATTCCATATATGGAATATGAAATTCTATGTATTCGAAGGCAACGTTAGAAACACATTTCTTTCAATTATCTGATAATCCCAGTCACGTGGTAAGCGAACAGCGTCATTACACAGCGTCCCCCCTCCGTATCAAATCTTACACCTTTATTCGGCCATTGTGTACATGTCGGCCGTTATTATTATCATTGTTGCATTTTAATGTCGGCGATAATTGGGCATTGTATCGCAACGAGAGGCGGGCTAAATAAATATTTGGGACGGGACACGATTAACACGGCGGTTTAGTGTAATTGCCCGGGATAATAATCGGTTCCGGGATCCCGGGGCGTAGATGTAATCCCGATTTGGACCCCGACCAGGTAATTTAATATTGCCCACCGCCTCCATTGTCAAAAAGGCAATTGAAATTAATTTTGGCCCCCGGAAGCCGTTTAAGGCGAATTTTAATAACCGAGGGGGGGGGGATTTCCCACCAGGCAGACCTCACGTTTTTATTCGAAATCTATTAGGGCGTGGAATGAAGTGCTAATTTGTTCAGAGTATCGACACGTGTTTTAATTTGAAAATTGAGGTTGCGCCAATAAATTTAATTAGGTTTTGCCAATTGCGGGAACCGAACAACCCCTTTTGGATTTTTTTCAAGATCTATTTTAAAAAAAAATATATTTAAAATGTTAATTTAAATTGCCCACTTAGATATGCATACGTGTATGCGATTTTCTTAACCCAACTGCGCCGATGGGGTAAATTAAGTTGAGTTTAATATAAATCTAGTCTAGAAACGTCTAAAAAACAAATATTATAACTAATCATTGATTGGCCTTTATTGATTGCAATTGCGAAAAAATAATAAAAACTACGATAATCGCTGCTGTTGCCACGTGCGATGTAAACACATCTGGTACGATGTGCCGAGTGTGAGTGAAACGTGCAAGGGACACTTGCTGAGAGAGCTCAGTCTGCGGCGAGACATCACCGAGAGCGTCAAACTACGCGATTGTTTTTGAGCTGCCATGACGTCTGTTACTTAACCCTGTGGTTGCCGAGCCTTCTGGGATTACTATTCCAGAAATGCCACGATTTTAAAATTAATAATTAAAAACTAAAAATGTGTTGTTTAATTTATAAATATACTGTAGCGGCGGCGTTGTATGCGTTGCACGTGCTGTTTAAAAATGTTATATACCCCTGAAGCAATTACCCTACAGACGGTTTAAAATGTTATGGATACTACGATTACAGATCCGGCAATTCTCGCTAATGTAGAAAAATCTGACATATCGGATTTTTTATTTTTCTTTTTTTCGGAATTTTCTACTATTGTGTCTTAAAATATCCTTATATCGTAATCTCCCGCTTACGAGGATCTGCCGAATATGTTTCCTTATGTAATAGTTGCTTCTCATGTATATCTGCATCCCTATACCAACAGAGTCTCCTCTCAACAATTCCTGAAGAACGCTTAGCCCAATTAGAACAATCTTAAAAAGCTTAAATTCTGATTAGGACCCTTGAATTAATGACAAATAATAGTACTATATAGCAAAAAAAAATTTCTAAATTAGTAGAGATAGAGAGTACTCTATAGAAACCCGCCCTATTAAAGATTAGGCACCCATATAAAATTTGCGCTTAGGTTTTTTTTATTATATCTTGTGAATTGAACGAAATCAATACAAAAAACCTTTTTCTATTCCTATATATTAAATGAACTTATCCTACTTTTAGTTGTGTAAAAAACGGTGATCTTGAAGGAAGCACTATAGAAGGGAGCGCTATAGGAGCGTTGACGGTATTATATAAAAACATGGTACGATCGAATTCTAGCAGCACCATCGAACTCTTTCCGTCTAAATGAGGCTTGGGCTATACAATGGATATACACTGCAGAGCTGCAGCACCCCCAAGTCAATTGGAGCGGTGTGGGGCAAGAGCGCTGCCTGCGTGTATTGGATGGATGTGGGTAGGTAGCGGAGTGCGGGGGGTGGGTCTAAACGCAGTATCGCGCTGCGACTCGTTGCAGTCACACTGACTCATTGCATTCTCGATCTATATTCTAGAGGAGAGAATTCGAAAAGTATACATGCTTTTGTTTCTAATCCTTTCTACAATTACTTAAAGTCTGAATTTTTTCAGCAGCCGCCTTTAAAGGTCTATATTAGCTGCTGTAACTTTAGCTTATCAAGATCTCCACAAAATGCATTTTCTCTCATATAATATACAATCATATACCTGCAGATTCTACTGAAAATCATGTCTTGAATTTGTACCACCCTTAAGCTCCTTTTTAAGTACTTGTTTTAGATCTTATCCTTAAGCGCGACACCTGCCGTCCATTTTAGCATGTCACGCCACTTGTCACTCTTTCAGCCGGGCGAGATTAACTTTGTGTTCAATAACAGAATCGCTTAAGCCTTTGCTGTCTCCTAATTAAGCCTTTGCTGTTCATATAGCGAATCCATCAAGATTCAAGCCTGCTGAAATAGTACAATGGACACCGTGTATTTATTTCATCACAATTTATTTTGAGCACTTGATTTTAGGCTATTTCTAGAGCTAGAACGATGACACCAGTGAATGGCATCTACCAGAAAATTTTGATAATATTTTCTAATGCCTTATTTACAAACTAGGGATATAAGCATAAGTGTCTTAGATCTCGATGAAAGTTTACATTTAATATTTTAAGCTTTTATCAACTCTTTTAAACGATTTTCATACGTTCTGTTCCGCGAGTGTGTTTGACATTAAACGCAGACCTGGAATACAATTGCACAAACTTTATGCCTTCGGGTCAATACGAACCATTTTCAGACCAATCAGGTCGCTCGAAAAATATTAATGTCGATGTGGAACGGGTTCTAAATGTAAGTTTCACTGTTCATTGGGCTGAATAATGGAATAAACAAATAATAAAAGTTTCCGCATACAAGTGGATAATAAATTGGCAACACACACATATATATATTTTCCAATGGAAGTATTCAATTTGATTTGCCATCGACATAAAATGTAATAATGCCCACACGGAGATAAGTTAATAGTTGGTGTCGCGATTGGCCACCAGGCGGCGCCACCGCACTCGACTCTTCGGCGCCCAATGCACTGCTAACCAAGTAATCCAATAAGAAACTTTTGAATATATTCGACGTGTCCACCAGTGGTGGATCTTGTTAAATGTCGACTATTGAATACACCACTTTCCGAACGATCCGGCTCCTCCCCTGGTATCTACCACCTCTACCGGTGCTAAAAGTTCAGTCTTTGAATTAGCATATTCATTTGGTTCTGTTCTGACGAACCGGCTTGCGTACCGAACGTGAATGAATAAACTTTTAGTCCGTGTAAGCGGTTCGCTTTTCAGCTCGCTGTACACTCAGCTGAAATTTAAACATGCGTCATTGTTGATGTTGCCACTGTGCTAAATATAAATAAATCGGAAGCAGCACATTAGCTAAAAATAAAAGAATTACTGAAACTATGTCTGTAAAAAATGTTATATAGCAATATTTGAGTATACGTCTGTGGTGGTCACATCATGATCAAAAAAACCTCAACCGATTACGAGAGAGGATAGGAGCTGAAGCCGTCTTGGACTCTGCCTAAAGGTCTTGTGCAAACGAAATTCCCGACTGGAGCCCAGCTCGTCGGTCGCACACTCTCAAATGGAAGAGAGGATCAGAAACTTCACCCTGATCTGAAGCAATCCTGAACTCTGTCTAAGAGTCGTGTGCAGACGACGTATACTCTCAAATGGGAGAGAGGATCAATGCTTCGCCCTGAGCTGACGTAATCCTGAACTCTGTCAAAGAGTCGTGTGCAGACGACGCATACTCTTAAATGGGAGAGATGATCAGAGCTTCACCCTTAGCTAAAGCAATCCTGAACTCTGTCTAAGAGTCGTATGCAGACGACGCACACTCTCTAATGGGAGAGAGGATCAGAGTTTCACTTTGAACTGAAGCTATCCTGAACTCTGGTTAAAAGTCGTGTGCAGACGACGCACACTCTTAAATGGGAGAGAGGACCACTGCTTCGCCCTGAGCTGACGCAATCCTGAACTCTGTCTAAGAGTCGTATGCAGACGACGCACACTCTTAAATGGGAGAGAGGACCACTGCTTCGCCCTGAGCTGACGCAATCCTGAAATCTGCCTAAGAGTCGTATGCAGACGACGCACACTCTCAAATGGAAGAGAGGATCAGAGCTTCACTTTGAACTGAAGCCATCCTGAGCTTTGTCTAAGAGTCGTGTGCAGACAACGCGCACTCTCAAATGGGAAAGAGGATTAGACTTTCATCCTGAGCTAAAGCAATCCTGAACTCAGTCAAAGAGTCGTGTGCAGACGACGCATACTCTCAAATAGGAGAGAGGATCAGAGCTTCACCCTGATCTGAAGCAATCCTGAACTCTGTCTAAGAGTCGTGTGCAGACGACACTCACTCTCAAATGGGAGAGAGGATCAGAGCTTCGCCCTGATCTGAAGCCATACTGAGCTTTGTCTAAGAGTCGTGTGCAGACAACGCGCACTCTCAAATGGGAGAGAGGATTAGAGCTTCGCCCTGATCTGAAGCCATACTGAGCTTTGTCTAAGAGTCGTGTGCAGACAACGCGCACTCTCAAATGGGAGAGAGGATTAGAGCTTCATCCTGAGCTAAAGCAATCCTGAACTCTGTCTAAGAGTCGTGTGCAGACGACGCACACTCTCTAATGGGAGAGAGGATCAGAGCTTCACTTTGAACTGAAGCCATCCTGAACTCTGGTTAAAAGTCGTGTGCAGACGACGCACACTCAAATGGGAGAGAGGATCAGAGCTTCACTTTGAACTGTATAAGGGTCTTCTGTCTAAGGGTCTTGTGTAAACGAAAGTCCCGACTGGAGCTCAGCTCGTCGATCCCACACTCTGAACGATGAAGAGTCAGATTCATCCAAGCTGCAAATCGCTGAACTTCTTCACCCACTAAGTCGGCAATCTCGCACGTCATCGTACTTACGTCTCTAAAAACCATCTTCGCCTTGAGACGACATAATAGAAGCCGATACCAAGCCCTTCAACATATCGGCCTCAGTGGATAGTTACAAGAAGAGGGGCAATACCGCCTGTTTCTTTGAGATTCAACTAATGGGATGAGAAATGGTACGATAAAAAAAACCATTGATAAGTCCCTGGAAAAAGCAATTCCAACCCAGAAAATCGGACTGCTTACAAGAAAATGTTGTTTTTTATGCACTGGGATCATAAAGGAATAATTTATTGTGAATTGTTGAAATACGAAATGCAGAGAATCCTGGAGAGACAAAATCAAGAAGTTAGGAACAATAATGGTCACGATCCTCAGACATGAGGGTACCTACTAAAGAAAAAGAAATCGTTTGAGCTAGATGTTATGTCAGAAGTGACCAGATTTAGTGAAAACTAGTACAATAATCCTACAATACGACAATGCCCATCGTCATATGCCTAAGTTTACTTGACCTCAATTGGAATATCTTTAGATTACCAACTGTTCTACTCAATGAAACATATTTAGAAAGATAGAAAAAATAAGACAGCGAACGAAGTAGAATCGGCCCTTTCTGTGTATTTTGATTCCAAACTACGAGAATTTAATAAAAAAATGCATTGATGATCTAATGAATAGATGGTTTCATTGATAAATTACGACATCATTCTGGGTACCTCAATTATAATCATTTTAAAATAGTCCGAAAATCCAAAAAAAATAAACACAATATTTTAACCATTTAATCACTAAGCCAATTATATGGATTTTTACCGTACGCCGTATAAACTTCAAAATAATGAAACGGCTAAACATATCGACATTCTAACAATCACATTGCCTTCAAAAGTTGTCTCTGCATTCATTTTCATTTAAAAATATTATATTTATTCATAAATAAATTCGTATTAGTGTTTGCCGGTGGCGCTATTGGTTAGCCGGTTTCGCGTGCCTGCACGCCGTGGCGTCTAAACGGTTAAGAAATACAAAGTTAAACACTGTCGCATTTGATTTAAATATTATATTGTAACGTGCTCGGAATTCTGAGGTATTTAAAGGTAGAGGTGGAACTACAGGTGCAGGATCGGCAGAGCCAACCTGGGGATTACGAGATGGCAGATTTGAATTAACACCTAACGAAGAGCCGCGGTTATCTGTTTCATAATTAATTAGCATTGCACTATCAAAGTGAACTGCTCTCTGTGTCGAATAGCTGTCGTCTTCTTACGTGTATCCGAAGCATCTCTATGTATTAATAGATGTATAGAGGCAGTGTTGAGAGTAGCATTTCTTTGGGTATCGATTGAGTGACACAATTCCATAAATCTCAAGCTGTGGAATCATGTTGTATAGAATTGTTTCCTAGTTTGATAACGTAGGATAGCACATACTTTGAGAAGCGAGATTTTTTCAGAAACATATTCGGGTTAATGGTCCCCATAAATGTGACACCACACCCCATTTCCACAGTATGAGTTAACTGACGAATTGATCGGCACATGTCATAGACAAGGAAAACTGATTTTTCCGCATTTCCCCGACGTTACATTATTATTATTAACATACGCGTCGTTGGATCCGGATTTAGTCTAATAAATGTTGGCAACACCTGATTCGAAACACGATACAATTCATATGAACAAGTTTTTCGAAAGTATGGCAGAGAAATGCGCAGCTGATGGCATTAGCTACATGAATAATATTTAAGAGCTCGCAAAGTTTCATAAAGACCTAATATGAATACTGTAATTGCAAGTCGTGTCGGAAAATTTGCTGAAGGTTGTACAGCTTCAACTTAAACGTCTGAATAAACTGTAGATAAAACCGTGGAATTATATTAAAAAAAAGTGAATAGATACGAGCGTGGCCCGCGGGACACGCGCTACGTTCAAATTTTCAGATTGGATCTGTGAACAAAATGTGATTTGTAGATAAACCGGAAATTTTTCCACGACATTAGAATACGCAGAAGAAGTAATATGTGGAATAAGAGCGATGGGATTTGAAAAGCATTATGCCATGTTGAATTATGCTCCCTACATGACAACGATAGGGCAAAATGATGAAGGGAGGATATTTCACATGGGAACAAAATTTTTTTTTTGACACATGAACGTGCCACGCGTGCCGCAAGCGGTTTGCCTAATGCATTGCGCATTGTGTTGTTTGAATCAATAAAAATGATGAAAAATATTCATATTTTATCTGAGAAAAAAAACATTAGAATAAACCCTCGATATACGTAGAAATTATACATGTGCTATAAAATCAAGAATAAAAACTTAACTGTCTAGAATAATATATTTTGTTCAGAACATACATCTTCTAGGAAATATAGAAAAAAAAACGATAGAATGGATATTAGACTCAATTATTAGAATTAACTTGAAATAAATAATTTAATTTTATTTATTTAGTTGACTACGATGGATATATTGCATAACAGAAAGATTCTAAAGCGCCATTTATCCATGTAAAGATTCGATAAAGATTCTAAAGATGCAAGAGTAATGAGTCTCTCACACTAATATTCCCCCCAGTGTCAAATCACGACACTGGTTAAATTTTAATATTTTTTCAGTTTATATTATTATATAAATACATTTATGGGTTTCTTTCTCTTACAAGACAGTATAATAAACATTTTCTTGAATTCATAGCTTTTGTCGGATACCTATCCGACTACTAACTTAGCTCAGTCGCGGTTAACTTACGTTACAGAAATAATATGCATGTTATATACAAACCTTATTTCAAGACATTGTAAATCGTCTTGGAATAGAGGAGATAATATTTCTATATTTTATATAATTGTGATTCCTTCCAAATCCCTTCCCATTTTTCAGAATGTTAACTAAAAAAAGTTGAGCAATGCTGTGGAAGGGTTTTATTTTATTAAATACATTTGATAGAAGTGATTTTATTATTATATGCCATAATATATTAAAATATATGAAAACCATAAGAAATAATAATTATTCCTTGATTTTAAATCAAATAATAATGTTGATGTTGGTTGTGCTGAATGTGGAAAAAAAGTATAATAAAGTAATATCAATGGAGATAAAAAATACTCATAAAACTAAAGCAGAAGAGCACACTTTACGATAGTTTCATTGAAAAACTTAATTAATTTATTATACGAAACATTTTTCTACGCTCAGCCCTTCTATAACGCAGAGATATAAACCTCGCTATAGAAACTCACCTTATAGAAGACTAGGCACCCATACAAAATTTAAGGATAGAGTTTTTTAATTAAATTTTAATGTAAATTGAACGAAATTAATCCATCAATCATTTTATCATTCTCGTATTTTAATTACTTTATCTTATTTTTTTGTTGTCAACCAAACAGCAATAATTTATAATTTAAATTAAATTATTTCGATATCATCTCAATAATACATTTTTTAAAACCCTTCACTCATTTTTTCTGTTTCTAAATAAAATGTCTTCTTATATGATTGATTGAATGCCCTTTAAAGTTATAGCAGAATATGTCTAATAAAATTAAGGGACAAAAAGCTACTGGAAAATATTCTTACAATGCGCATATTTCTGAATCATCATCATGATTATTTTTTGGCAACCACGAGACACTCACTCGCTGAGCGTATTGGCCAAAAAG
The DNA here is from genome assembly GCA_022495035.1 of Philopotamus ludificatus. Taxonomy (NCBI): domain Eukaryota; kingdom Metazoa; phylum Arthropoda; class Insecta; order Trichoptera; family Philopotamidae; genus Philopotamus; species Philopotamus ludificatus. The sequence continues at coordinate 9,142 of JAGXCT010031827.1, forward strand.
AGTCCACCAAAAGAGGTAAGAGGAGCAAAAGTATCGAGATTGAGTTTAGAGTTTTTTCTCACAGAGCATATATATTTATGCATAATATTACATATTTATGTTAGATGTCTGTTAGCCTTTTGTAGACAACAGCGGTTTAGTAAGAGGGACTGTCGCACTCGTTATAGAAAACCGCGCTATAGTAGGGGGCGTTATATAATGGTTTACTGTACTATGAAAAACATAGTTAAATATATAAATTTCAATCCAACTGAAAGAATATTAATAAAATAACCAGTGTCGTGGTTTGACACTGAGGGAAAATTAGTGTGAGAGACTTTTCCCCTTGCATCTTTAGAATCTTTATCGAATCTTTGTATGGGTGGATCTTATATTTATTTGGAATCAAAATAAATGAGAAGTTTCCAAATTTCATGGGTTGTATTAGTCTAATTATCATAATCTGTGATGGCACACTTGTCCATGACGTATCATTACATTATTAGCCATTTAATACTTACTGACTAATTGGGTTGACTGTTTTATTTTTACTTGTAGAAAAATGGGAAATGTAGGAAGGAGAAAATAAGGATATAATTACTACAACTAATGCTTCAATTAGCAAAGCTCGTATAAATTGTGTTGAAAAAGTATCCTCTTTTATTTAAATAACATTGTGCTATTATTAGAATTCCTGAAATTAATTTAAATATTTATTAACTGTATTTTCCGTCTGAGTTTTCCGCCTCGTTTCATGCAATATTTCGCGGAACACATATTACCGCGCAATTCCGGGAAATATGTGTAGTTTCAATAGTTCATCTTTTATGGCAAAGTTGCTAAATACCATTCTTGTATTTGATAATTTGCAAAGGGCGCCAGCAAAGTGTAAAACAAAGCTTTGCGGGGGGCGCCTTTGTGCTCGCGGGCACCTTGTTGAGAACATCTGATGTACATATTTACACAGCAATATTAGATTAAATATAATATTATTCCCCTTATAAAATTTGATTATGGAATTATTTTAAAATCTTCAACGAAAAACACATTATCAATGTAATTTTTCTTGAAAATAAATGCTGAATTTTTTTCATGCCGAATACATTTAAAGCAAAATATTATTTACACGTTTCAATTTATTTCGGCACTTTTTTCTCGTTTTATCATTTCGATTAGATTATTCCCGACCGGACGCTGAACAACACTCGACTTGCATGATTTAATTTCCGTTTGACAATAGCCAATTTTTTCACGGGGTGGAATTAGTGCTTTTTTCATGAAAAAAAATAAATAATGAATTAAACGCTTAATGACGCTATCGAAAAGAAAATGCAAAGAAAACGTGACGAAAAATCATATTAATGCCATTTAATTTATATATCTCATACCTATATAAATCATTGACTGAAGCTTTATAAAGGCTTATCTGAAAATACTCAAAGTACAAAAAGTAAAAATATAATATAGTCATTTAAAAAAGGGTCTGCTCAACCAACTGATTTAAAACTTTGATGGATATAAGAACATAGCTTATCGGAGGTGAAAGAACCAAAGTCAGTGTCGAAACGGTACGGAAAGGGCTAAGGGAAGATGGTTTTATGGCAAGATCACCGGCGAAAAAACCACTTAACCTGAAACAAATGCATTCTAAAAGCCTCCAATGGGCAAAAGTTTACTGGACCTGGACCAAAGATGACTGAGGAAAATTATCTTTAATTTAACGTGTTTGTCATAGGTGAATCCGTCGCGGTGACTCGAAACCAATGGCATCGCCCGATGGTCTATTCACTATGAATAGTATATATAATTAGAACCCAAGCTTTACAAGTCAAGATATTGATGAATAATTCATCATTATCTTGGGGGTTACAGGATTAATTTCTTAGTTTTTAGTTAAAATTCCAGATTAGAAGTGGTTGTGTATATTGTAATATAGTGAAAAATAAAAAAGAACATTTTAAAATGAAAAAATTAACCCATCTGACATAATAAAAATTATGACCTTATACAAGAAAATTGAAAAAAAAATGAAATTTCGAGAAAATCCCGGAAAATTCAAAAAAACTGGGCATGTAGAGCGCAAAAAAAGACAATCGCTCCAGAAGATCGCCTTTTAAAAAAATTCTGTTCAATCAACTGATTAAAAACTGGAGCTGTAGGAACCAAAGTCAGTGTCAAAATGGTACAGATTTTGGTTCAGGGAAGATGGTTTTAGGGCAAGATCAGCGGCGAAAAAACCACTTCTCCTCCTGAAACAAATGCACTCTAAAAGACTCAATTGCGACTCAGATTCAGCATCTAAGGAGGAAAACAGAAGAAAGTTTGACATTTGGAAAATGCATCAGGCCAACGGTAAAGCATCCAGCAGGAAAAATGGTTTGGGGATGGTTTTCTTACTATGAAGTGATTGCAGAAGTTCATAAAATAATCTTTAGATAGTTAGTACTCGGATAGATGTCCGACGAAAGCTATGAACTTAGGGAATATTTTATAACACTGGCCAGGGAGTATGTAAGTGGAAGAGATCCTTCTTTCTATCGGAGCCATCCTTCTATCGTAGTCAAATAAATAAATACAAGATACTAAATTAAAACAA
>JAGXCT010031828.1:0-14770 GCA_022495035.1 Philopotamus ludificatus
AACTGAAATAATATTAAAATTAACCAGTGTCGTGGTTTGACACTGGGGGAATATAAGTATGAGAGACTCACTCATCCATCGTAGTCAAATTAATAAATAAATAAAATAAATATTAGTCCATAAAATCGGACAATGAGAGAATCAGTAAATGAAGATTGAAGCGAATAACTTTTTTAGATTATTTAAAAAATTCACTCATTGCTATAAAAAAATAAAAAAGAGCGTAGAAATGTATTTAATCAATTTATTATCCATATTATTTTAAATACGAAATTCTATGATAGCGAATTGAGATATTATTGCATGATATAATCATATTTTTCATTGGGTCATGGTGATTGATATTGACGCAGAATAAAATAATGTTTTTTTTGCGAATCTGATATTTGATAATAAGTGCGGTAAAAATGAAATTTACACTGGAAAAATGATTGTGTAGATCAGGGATGAGCAACCTTTTTTAACAACGGGCCAGCTACCAATTTTAAAATGTTGTGCGGGCCGCATGTAAGAAACTTATGATAATTCAAACATTGAATAATGAACTTAATGTATCTCAATATTAACAAAATAAACCTCGGCTAATAAATACTTATTTACCGATCTGTCATGGCGGCTTGAAACCATCCGCGTAATCGTTTTTTTAATAATAAAGAATAGACTCCAAGCATTTCAAGTCAAGATATTGATGATATTTTTCTAAGAAATGGATTATTCGAAGAATAATTATAGTTATAGTCACTAGTATACGTTTCAATCGCTGTTGGCGCATCGTACTGGATGCGAGCGAAAAAAAAAAATGGCGACAAAACGTGGCTACAGAAGCGAGTATTTTTGTTTCTGCAATTTCGCAATTGTGGACAATAAAGGTCAATGATTACTTTTAATATTTATTTGTTAGACTATTTTAGACAAATAAAAAAAACATTGATAAAATGAATAAGTAACATCGAGTTCGATGTGATCCTACTCAATAAAAGCCATTTTTTTTAAATAAAATAATTAAAAAACGTAGCACATTTTTTTTGCTAAGAAATCTTTTAGGCCAATTCGTCCGGTCCTTTTTCAATCTTTCCACAGAGTGGAAAAGGTTAAAATAGTTAACCCTTTGAATAGTATCGCCGTACATGTGGCCACACCTGATGTCGCTTTATTTTTAATGCCACGCTTATAATTTCGATCAAAAGTTATAATTTTTTGTATTATATACAGTAAATGGATTTACCAATAATATGTTAATTTAATTTCAATGATATTACTTTTTTTTAGCAGTGAAAAAAATATCTAAATAATATATAAAAACATCGTAAATGTATGTTTTTATATATCTCGTATAAAATGCTATTTGACACAAATTACATAGTAATTTTCATGAATGTTTATAATAAGTCATTTACAATTGTCATAAAAACATAAAAAAAAGAATTCTAAATAAAATTGGATGAAGAAATTTCATGGATCAAAAGAATTATCGAATTGCAAAATAAATAAAGTTTTCCAGTAAAAAAAAGATTGAGAAAAATGTGATTTATTTTAATTTACCTTACAAATACAACAGATAATCAATAAATATTATTCTTAAAAAAAAGTTGAAAAATTAGCTTATTCCCAGGACGTGTGAAACTTAGAAAAATACTCACTCATCAAAGGGTTAAATTTTATATTAAAAAAAATCAAAACTTGCGGTCCTAAATACCGCCTTCTATTATTAAAAAAACACTGTAGGAATTTTAAAAGTTAACATGTAACATCTTCGAAGGGCCGCACGAGTGTGGCGGTCCGCATGCGGCCTGCGGGCCGCGGGTTGTTCACCCCTGGTGTAGTTCTTTACAAATATTTTCACGAAATTCCTAATATAAATATTATTCAATGGCCACTGTTCAGGGTTGAATGGAAAATAAATGCGAATATTTTAACGAATATTGCGCCAAGTGACAACACCACAAAGGACTCGTATTATTTGTCGAGTTTAGAATTGCAAATATGCTACTTGCAAGATTGCAATATTAAGCATTGTGCCGTTGATACCATCACAAAATCCTTTCGCAACAACGCTATGAATATCTGGATTAGCGCAACGCCCTCGAGATGTTATTCCTGGGCTTTGAGCGAAAATTCACAATGGAATTGTGAGTGTGTCATTTGCCAATGCGTGAAGCAAATTGGTGTGACGATATCAGATTCCAAATTGCTACTTGACGGTCAGCCATTTTAGGTTTTGTAAACAAAGGGCTAACACCACAAAGGATATGTTTGATCTATAACACTCGAGTTAGGACTCGTTTCAGGTTATATTTCACAGTGGACAAATATAGCGGGCGATATGATACGCCTCGACATTCGATCCAATAATATTATATTAATTTAGATATATTAATAATTAAATTAATATGTATGCGTGTCGCTAATCGTGCCAAGGTGTCTGGCAAAGTGAATATTTTGCAATATTTTTTATCAAACAAATTCGTAGACTGGTATAGGTTAATGGAGATATTTTAATAAATTTCATAATTTTAACGCAAAAAACGTATCGTCTTCGAGATGATTCATCAGTAATTTTGTTTTTTTTTTTATTATTATAATATATATAATAATATTTTAAAGATTTTCGAGGCTCACGAGTCGCTTTGTGGGTTGTTTACAAAGCAAATTTGTTTTGTTTCGTTTCCCTCTTCAGTTTGTCAACGATCTGCTGCCCACGTGAAGCCGGGTCCAGGTAGCGTCTTCCAACTTTACACAGCTTTAAAAAAATATTATTTAAAACACCAGGGAAATACATCGTTATTTATTAAAAAAATATTTTTTTTGTCGCTTAATTTTATGCAACGAGCGTATATTCGAATCCGCAATTATAATATAATCGGCGTACTATTTATGTATGTATGCAATTTAATGTTAATTATGCTAATTAATAGGCAAATATTAATTCGTGATGCAATTATTAATATATACGTAAACTATAAAAAAATATTTATTACGTTTCAACTGGATTTGTGCAACTCATCTCGCGGGAATTGTGGGAAACAATATTTTTTTAGGAGCGTAATTGTGAGATATTCAAATATTTCTGGAAAACAAGCAGCCGTTGTTTGAAAAATATTTTAGCTGCGGACGAAGGTCTCGAGGGCCCTCATGATACGAGGTCCCATTGGATTTTTGTTACTCCTCCCCACTCGAGTGATTCAACACAATTGAAATTCCATTTGGATCAGATTGGTTTCCATTTTTGGACATATACACAGTCAACACTCGAAAATTTAATTTCTCGAAAACGACCTACTGACGACCATCGACGAGGAAATGATCGGCGGGAAATTGATTCGGATTTTATTCGGAAAACTTCCGCATTTTCATTCGCAACGTGTGTCACGATGAATTTGCATATACAGAAAATTGCTGTCGATGAATTGCGATACGCATATTTTTTTTTAATATTATTGATCTTATTTTATACGAAGAAAAATGATTCAACTTCCGCGTGAATAACAACGAAACACATATTTAATGGCATTCGAAATTATTATGAAACACCCTGTGCTTACAATGATTGTCAAACACCTGACAACTAAACAAGTAAATGCTTCCTTTTTTCTGTTTATTTTTCTAGAGTAGACTTTTACGTATACAAACTAATTAAGTGCTGGAAACCACTAAGATACTGGCAGACATCAACGCAATTACACGTTTGTCTAAAAGCAACGACCGTGACGTCTTCTCCTACATATTATTCATTTTCGACTCATAAATATTTAAACAGTTATTATTTTCAAATTTTAAAACATTTCTATGACATCTAGTTAATATGTGCGTAATTAAAAAAAATATTTTGTCCATGTATATTCGCGGGCGAACGGTGGAATTGTAAATCCGGTAATCTGTGCAGCCAGCTAGTCCTTTTGAATGAATCCGTACAAAACATTATTTCATTTTCTCAAACGTGACGATGTATATAGGGTGTTCTGTTCGGTATTTCGGGGATTTAATGTTTACTTTGTGGAGCTAATCCCCGTCGTACCAAAGGGGTGGGCGATACTCACCGAGGGCCCTCCTTCAATAGGATTTGTATTCAGGAGTATCCGATTACCCTCGTAATTAATTACCCAAATTATTTTCATGTCAATATTTTGAAAATACGATATGTCAATGCGAATACGTACGCGTGTGTTTGTGTATGTATACCATTGGCGTTGCAAAAATGTGTTTTAATATAAATTAATTATGAAAAAACGGAGTAATTAATGCTAGCCGTGCGAAAATGGATTGGACACGGCGCAAAAGTAACTCACGGTTATTATTTCCAAATACAAATAGCATTTGGCTATTAATGAAAATTCCTTGAGATTTTTTCTTGTAAATTAAGTAATATTTTTATAGTAAAAACGAAAAATTTTCGCAGAAAAAATATTTAATTGATATAGAAAGTATAATATTATAATCAGTATTGAAGACCCTAGGAAAAAGACTTTAATTGAAGGGGTACAAATTAAAAAGGGAGATAATTAATATATTAATTAAATACAATGCATGTGCATATTAAATTAAAAAATATTCTACAGTCTCTGAACAGGTTTTTTCGAACTATTAAATGTTATTCTTAGTTTTTCATATTTCCGAGGATGAAAAGGGCAGAAAAGACAGCTAAATACGTTAAAAAATAGTTTAAAGAAGTGTTTTACAGCTTGAAAGTACTTGCAGCTATATGATGCATCTGATAAGGTCTACTTTAAAGAAAAAAAAAATAATATAGTCGAATAAATTACATTTATTTGATCACGCGTATTTTCATCAAAACACGCACAGCTAGCGAAATAAAGCTGACTGAAGTCATATCAGTATTTTAATGTAGTCATTGTCTAAAGAAATATAATAATACAACAAATAAAAATTTAATCGCTCTGATATGATGTAAAAATATATATTTTTTTTCATTTTATTTAAGATTATTGTATTAAAAAAAAACATATTTCCTTAACATCACAATATATTTTTACTATTTAAGAGATATTTTAACTTATATATGAATTATTCCAAATATTCGCGATGAGAATTATGTCTGGATTGTTGTAAATAGCTTTCATAATTGAAAAAATAACATCTCATACGATAAATAAGTATTTATAAGTTTATAAATAAATAACCCTTGCTAATTACTTCAGTTGGTAAAACTCAGCAACTCACAAATATTTAATTGCAAAAATAACAGACATTTACAGACTCGCGAAATTATTTGACGTGGTGTATACCGTGTTACATATTTAATTTAAAAAATAATAATACAGTCCCCGGACATATTTTTTGAGTAAATTTTATAATAACACGATCTCTTGAATTATATTGTCGATTTTTTTATGTATTTCCGAACATGAAAACGACAATATGGAGCTAAACACAACACCACAAAGAGTATATTAGAATGTTTTAAAAAATTATAATCTTAGTAAAGCTGTCAAACACAATAAATTTGCTGTTAGCTAACTCGTGAAATTTAATGGCGCCAAAATGCTTTTTATGCGATATGTTTTTGAAAAATTTAAATATTATTGTATAATTATGATATAGCAATTATGGTATCATATCTGTATTACTTTTTATAATCTACACTTGTTTCACTCTTACGCCGTGCCGACGACTCCATCGGCGACCCCAAGTTTTGTTTTTTCTCGAATAAGTAATTTTAATATAAATCCTACATGTCTCAAACTTTTATATTTTTCTAAAAAAGTCTAAAAATTAAATAACCATTGTCTTTATCGTCTATCTTTATTGCGATAAAAAATAAAACAACAATATTCGTTGCTGTTGTCACGCGCCGTGTTTTTTCTCGCTCGCATCCGGTATGTTGTGCCGAGTACGAGTGAATAGGGCATGGATCTCGTGCTGCGAAAACTCAGTCTGCGGTGAGACATCCCGAGAGCGTTGTTATTTACGATCAAACATATCGACCAAGCTATGAACAACTATTTTTATTCTTAGAATAATACATTTAAAAAAAATCGATGAAGAATTCATCAATATCTTGACTCGAAACGCTTTTGGGTCCCTGAGCGACCCCCTTCGGGCGACGCGGTTGTGTTCTGAGGCGCTGTCATGGATGGGTTAATATTATTTTGACTTATCTAATATTAATATAATAATATATAAAAATGGTAATTATAAGAAAGGACATGTTGTATGTCGTTTATAAATAAAATGAATAATTGTGATTAAATTTATTTACATAATTTATACCAGAAATGCCCGCTGGGGTATAAGCTTGGGTATAATCCAAATTATCTCATGTTAAGAATTTCTTCTGGATTTTCTCTAGTCCGAGGATATTTGAAGCGTCATGGCGCCCAGATCTGATTCGAGTAAACTCCAAACTAATGTATCGTATAGCAACCTTATAACTAGGGTGCTAGGTATATAATGAGAAATTCTCAAGACAATACCCAACATTCTTGAAGCTCTATTATATACATTGTATACATGTAAATTAAACCTGCATTTAGATTGGAACATAATTCCAAGATCTTTAATTGACGATTGCCGGGGAGGAGTTTACTTTACATTTTTTTTAATCATAGGTTAGAAATTCTTTAGCTCTCGAAAACGTTATTTCCCGACTTTTCCCCAACACTAGGCGGAAGACGATTCGTAGATGCCCATTCGAGCTAAGAATTGATGTCCAACTGCAGCGAAAGAGCATTACATATTGAGGTAATTGATTTAAATAGTTTTTTAGTTATCTGCAAAGAGTGAGAAATTATAAGAAAGGACATGTTGTATGTCGTTTATAAATAAAATGAATAATGATGGTCCCAAAATGCAACCCTATGGGATTTCCGAAGTTGCATTGTTGACACATGATTTTAGAGAGTCGTGTATCACGTACTGTTTCCTCTCCTTTAAATAAGTGGAGAAAAATTGCGAGATAATTCAAAACCATTTAGTGTGGTCGACTTGATCATTAGTACATTCTCATCACCCCCATTTAAGGACAAGCTTTTCCAGTCATACTAAAATATACTAAATCTGTATATATACTCTAATGACCTAAGTTAATTAAATAAAAAAAAGTGTTAAAAAATTCCAAGTCAAAAATCATCTATACCAGGGGTAAGCAACTCGTGTTCCGTAGCCTCATTGTACCATAGGCGTAATCATAAACTTTCGCCGTTTTTTTAATAGTATTTCTATTAACCGAGCCTTGCCGATGGGGTATATTTAGGACCGCAAGTTTTGATTTTTCTCGAATAACTATTTTAAACTTTTCCTCTCTGCGAAAAGAGTAAAAAAGAACTAGAATTAGTTTATTTAAAAAAATATTTTTTAATGAATATGATATCTGATCAAACCCTATAGATCAGCGATTCTCAAACCGCAGCCCGCGGGCCGCATGCGGCCCAAAGAGCTCCTATGTACAGCCCAAAATAATTATAGTCACCAAATATTTTTTATTTCATGTGTTACATTTACAGTTTACTATTAATATGTTGCGGCCCACGTAGAAAAGCAAAAAATGGAATGCGGCCCTGAGGAAAAAAAGATTGAGTATGGCTGCTATAGATGTTTCTTATTAATTTTTCCGATGAATTTTTATTGTCCAAAAAAGTCTAAAAAATAAATATTACAATTAATTGTCAATCGTTTTTGTCCACAATTGCGAAAAAAAATTACAAACACAATACTCGCTTCTGTAGCCACGTTTTGTAGCCAATTTTCTCGCTCGCATCCAGTACGATGTACCAAGAGTGATTGAAACGTATACTAGTGACACGTGCCGCGAGAATTTGGCGGTCGGTCTACCGGCGGAAAATCTAAAACATCGACCAAATTTTGAAGCATATGAATAACTATAATTATTCTTCGAATAATCCATTTCTTAGAAAAATATCAACAATATCTTGACTTAAAATTCTTCGATGGTTTCAAGCCACCGTAACAGATCGGTTAATAAGTGTTTTATTTCTGTATTTTTAATACGAGGTTTATTTTTTTTGCTTTTTGGTTGCTCATCCATGATCTATTCAGATTTATTTAATGATTTGTATAATTTTACGTCAAATTTGTAACGAAAATAAACCATGACTATTTATTAATAATTCATTCTGTAATTACTATTAATATTATTAGAATGAAATGGCATTGTATGAGCTGGTTAATGAATAAAACATTCTTCGCCACTGATTTTGAAACGAAATATGACATCACCAAACAGCAAATTTGATTACAACCGGAAATCAATATTGATTTTGTGCAGTGTTTAGACTAAAAATAAATACGTGTATAAACGATAACTTTAATTATTGTATTTTCATAGCAGCCACCCACAACCGGAGTTTGGCCGGTGATGATCAAACAGCGCTCGAGTGGTCAGACTCGGATGATTTGACGACTCGAGCACCCATTCACATCAGTTTGATTTCTCCAGTGGTATTTTTATACTTCTTCTGATCATTGTAGTGAGAAAAAAATGGCGGTGGACGGCGAAAAAAACGCATATTTTACGTCGATGTTGGCAAATATCATTCTCGGTGTGTGTTGGTTATTATTTTAACCGTCCGAAATAATCGATATCGATTATAGTAATTTGTGTGGAGTTACCATTGCCTCGAGTGCAAGGAGCGATATTAATTTTAATGAATACATTAAAAATATTATTACATTGCGTAATTTATCACATTTGAGTAATACACACAAGTGTAACGCTCTGTGGAGAAAAAAAAACCATTATGATTATTCAATTTGTTGAATATCTATTACAATTATGACTTATATTTGTGTTTTTTTTTTCTTCACTCACTCCATACATTACAAGCGTTTTTCGGCTTCTATTGCGCACACACCGAGCAATAAATAATAACAGTAAATATCGAATGATACAACCGAGAGATATTTTCCTGGGAAACTCTTTATTTCGAATTCTCACATGGTTTTCGTGTGCGCAATAATCGGATTTTTCTGGAAATTATCCGACCCTTCGACATCGTAATAATGTAATAATATAAAAATGCTTTCCGAGTAATAATTGATGCTATCAATGGATGCAATTATTCTTCGAGAATAATTATTATTTTATATCTTACTGTTATGCAAAATATGGCAACCGATGAGTTTTTTCGCCTCGTCCAACATCAATGTAAATATTTATTATTTGCATTGGAATGTATGCACGATTGTGAAACAGGCAAAATACTAATTTCTGCCATTATCCATACAATGAATCATTAAAATAATATTCAAAATGTATGTACAGAGCGTGATATATTTATTTAATAATGGAACATTTAATAAATAATTGCAACAATCATCATTACCATCGCCATTTCTAGCTAAATATATTTTTTAAGACTAATGACTCATCAGCATAGTTTCAGCACCGTTGTTATTTAAAACGATTTCAGTCAAAATGATGTTCCAAAATATATTAAAATGGTTTTCGTTATTATGTATATGCAATATTATACCTCGCCACCAGCATTCCTAGAAATTATGCCATGATCTTCATTGAGAAATAATAATTTCTGATTTTAAATACACAGTAGAAACGTTAACAATTATAAAATCCTTGCAAAATTGCTTTAAAAATTTTTTTTATCTTATAAAATGATCAATATCTATAGAGATACGTGATTATCGCATTTTGCGATAAATGCGACATAGAAGCGATAAAGCGATATAATTGCGAAATTTTCCATATATCGATCTCTCGGTTATAACATAGGTGGCATTTTGCCTATGGAAACCCAGAAGCTACTTCTTGAAATAGACGAACACACCAAACTAGAATTAATAGATATTCTTAAGTCGGTTTCCGTAAAGGTTTATTAAATCTCGAGTCACATTTAAATATACATGAAACGAATGTGTTTTATGAAACTTTAAATCATCTGTTCAACCCGCATGTAGCTGGAAGTAGATGTAATTTCCAAATTGATGAAACGATATCGGTAATAAGAAACTTACCTTTGTTAACAACATTAACAACATCAATAGAAACATGCTCGATGATAAACTTTAATAATTTTTAATCATTATATCATTTTTAATCGGTGTATTCCTGTATTTCTATTTAATTTCAAATGTTTTTATACCAATATATTGTATATCGTTTAAAAAAATTATGTATAAATTAGACTTTTTAACTTCAAATTCGAAATTAAGAAATAAATGCTAAATAGATGCTAAAATTTGTTATTTTAGATGCTATTTTTTTTTAAAAAAATAGATGCTAAAATACGTGTCTCTAACTATCTACTTATAGAATTATATACAATACATACCAATGTTTTTTTGAGTTTTCCTGATTTCATATTTCTAATATCCTGACTCAGTAAGACTGCAACATATGTATTATTGATCGTTTATTTGACTCACTATTTCATTATTTTTAAATAAATAATTTCCTTTATCAACCCTCTTACATTTTCTCTTTAATCTATATAATATATTTTTGTTGAAAACTGTACTAAAGTTTTAGGTGAAATATTTCTTCAGTTTTTGATAAAAATAATAATTTTTCTCGTTGCTCTGTTTTTAGACAAGATTTCTACTGTTGCATTTTTTGCTAAATGTTTATTTTCATGGTATTTCTTATTTGTGAAAATGCGTTTCTTAAATAATGGAAAATCTTTTTGTTCATTTATTTGGCTGCTAATACCAGGGCTGTGGAATCGGAGTCGGAGTCGGAGTCGCGGAGTCGCGGTGTTTGGACCGGAGTCGGAGTCGTGAAAAACGAGCGACTCCGACTCCTTTTTCGTTAAAATTTAAAATACATTTTTTTTATAATAATTATTATAATGAATGTGTATTGTGCACGAATATTAAACTTGCAGGCGTGAATTGCAGGCGTGAATTTAATAGAAGCAATGCTATTTTTAAGAATAAATGCAAATAATTAAAGTTTGATCTTGTTTTATTTTTATGACTATAACAAAAAAGAATTAGTTATATGCAGAGGTAGGAAAACAACCTGATAAAATTGAACTTTTTTGAGCCGGATTCGGAGTTGTGAAGTCGGAGTCGTGGAGTCGGAGTCAGAGTCGTGTTTTTTTTAACGACTATAATTGGATATAAAAACTTAAAAATAATAATTTGACTTGGAATATAAGTAAAAAAATGGTTTTGTTTTATTATTTATGTACAGTTTTCATTTAAATTTACAATATACTATAAATTACAATATACCCTTTTTAAATAAATTTACAATATACCCTTTTCTACAATCCATCGATTCCCGTACTAAATCAGAGCTTTCCATTGGGGTCCAGGTGGACCCCTTAAGAGTCTATGGATTTTTAAAACGGGTCTGTAGTATTCTAGGAGTCTACTATAAAATTTTATTTTAAATTTTAATAAATTTTAATGTTGAATAAAAAAGCGCATATCTTATTTAATAGACATACTTTATTAATTTAATCATAAATTATTAAGAACAAATGTGAATCTCATTTAAACTCAAACTATTGTATTTTAATTTAGCTCCAAAATGAACCCACTTTAATTTAAAAAATATTTTTAATACTTTAAATATTTCATGCAGCTTTCTGTTGTTTAAAAAAATAATATAAAACTAGATGATGTTCAAATCTACTAAAATAACCAACTGAAATATTATTTTAAACTTTATCTAGATCTTCCACAGAATTTAGTCAAGTTAACAATTTATTTAGAAAAACTAGAAATCGATTAAATATTACAGAACGCATTGATTTCCGATTATCATTAACTAATTTATTATAGCATAATATTAACCACAATCATCGTATTTGTTTTCTTTTAATTATACTATCATTATTAAATTATACTACATTTTTTTCCTATTTTTTTGTTTATATTTTTACTCAAATTGTTTTCTTTGCGTTTTTATGTGCATTTATTAGTATCGTGATAACGTTGTATGCTTTATATTATAGAGAACAATGTAAGAGGTCGATGTAGGAAAAATGATAATAATCTTCCAGAATCAAATGTGCATTTATTGGGTTTTTTAGACAGAAAAATCTGTGAATATATTTCAGAAAAATCTTGTGTTTAACAAACAATGAGATTGTGAAACCTCGACAAAAAATTAAATGTTATGATAGTAATATAATATAAGAGTCATTGAAAAAAATAAATAAAGGGCCGATGCACATGTCTAAGGGCTGTAAATACCGGAATAAAATATATTTGATCTGTCATTTTTTTCATATCATATAGAGACATTTATTGATTGGAATTTGCATTGTAAAGAGTAAATAATAATTTCATCTCTGAAATAATAATTAAAAATATCTGTGATTTCGTTATGGAAGTATTTGTATTTAATGTTGAAAAATCACCGAATACAGCATTGTAATTATAATATTATAATTGTTTGTTCAGGACCACCCTGTGTTATTTGTACGGCGATGATTATATAATTTTGAAATGTTTAATTCATTCGGCACCATCACAATATTATATATTGTATTTGAACTGTCAAATAAAATAATACCAGATATAAATACAATAAATATTAACCATTTAGCTGCGATCCGCACAATGAGCTGTATTTTACTTGTGATGCCGGTACACTCGAGTGCTCTCCAGCTGACATAATCTTTGACCGACGTTACGGCGTCGAACGACATCAACTGTCTATGTGTGCGTATATTTTTTTATGTACGAATAAATAAACTGGCATGGCCAATACGCAACTTTTGTCCGAATCAATCACATATCTGCATGCTGGATTTGTATAGATGTAAAATGCCAAAGATATTTCAAACGGATACAAAGAATGGTGATGTTTTCATCGGTCATTTCAATCATTTGATATATTTATCAATATAATTGCAATAAAAAATAAGAATTGTTAGATGCTGGGATTACGGTACTTAGTTCCAAATATTGAATATTTTTTATTTCAAACTTCTAATACCTGTAATGATATTTTATATAATAAAAATGAATATAAAAAAGTGGTGGGAGATATGTGCGAAATTTTTTATATCAAAATATAAATGTATCACTTTAATTATAATAAAAAATACTCTGATATTCACTTACACTTATTTTTATAGAATCTTTTTTCTGTGTTATACATAAATCCAACATTATATAAGGCTTTTAAGCAAGGGCGGCTATTACATATACACTGCGGAGCTTTAACACCCCCTAAGCAAATTGAGGAAAAATATATATTTATATAATAATGTATATGTTCATTAATTATGTATTATATATACATTATTATATAAATATATATGTTCATTAATTATGTATTATATATACAAAAGTATAAATATAGTTAATATTTATTAATAACTGGTCGATATAGAGCAAGAGCGCTGCCGTCGTCGTGTATTAGATGGATGCGGGCGGGTAGCAGAATGCGGG
Organism: Philopotamus ludificatus; assembly: GCA_022495035.1. Lineage (NCBI taxonomy): Eukaryota > Metazoa > Arthropoda > Insecta > Trichoptera > Philopotamidae > Philopotamus > Philopotamus ludificatus. The sequence goes on from JAGXCT010031828.1 coordinate 13,345, forward strand.
GGGGATCTCGCTTTTAAGCGCCGTGTCGCGCTGCGACTCGGTGCAGTCATTATGACTCACTGTAACACAGTCATACTAAATCACAGCTTCTTTGAATCATGTGTCACTTATTTTATTATTGTTAATGTTATTTAGTATTTTGATTTTCAATATTCGACAGCACCCCCAAATATTTTACCCACGATCGCTGCTGCTTGTAAACAAATAAAAGAACCTGATTTTTTTAATTATATTTCGTCTATAGACTTTTTTTTATCTTCAATAATTTTGTACAAATTTTGGATAGTTTAATAAATCAAATTTTATAATGAAGCTAAATTATATAAATTCTATTACAACTGGAATATTAAGCATTAATTTTTCATTTATTAAGAGCTGCTATCTATCTCCATAAAAGTAAAGTAACTTCAGTAAAAAAAATCATTACTAGCCCATATGATTTCTAAGACTTTTATATTTTTTATTATAAAAATATATTCTTCATAGAGACTTTCCCAATTTTTGTTAAAATTACATTTTAATATATAAGTTTTGGATTACATTTAACCAGTAGCGGATTTTACCTTAGGAGCATAATGCGCGCGCCTGGGGCCTCAAAATTCAACTCTAAAAATGATATTTTTTGTTATTTAAATTTATTTTTTATTACAAAAATAATGGATTATGTAGCAGTATTACCTAAATTTAATTGACAAATAAATACCGTCAGCTAAAAAATATGCCGTATGTTTTTGGGTGGCTACCTTAACACGTTGCGGTTCGGGGGACTCGAAAACGCGTCCTCGCGGGCCATCATAGAAGTACGGGGGACGTGTTTTCGAGTCCTTGTTGGCGCTGATGTTTAACCAAAATCATTTATATTTCATTGATACGCAAACCACACTTTGAGAAGTTTTGAACTATTATTTTTTTCATTTTTTTTTTACATAAATTGATGTAAAATTGCATATTGAATTAAAAAAGCGTGGAATGCATTTTATGGGGTATAGATGTAACGAAAATATTTTGAATGGGGGGGGTTTCAAAATTAAATTGCAACTCTGGCCTCTCAGTGCTAAATCTGGCACTGCATTTAACTAAAATATATCTGGTAAATTCTCTTATATCTGATAAAAGAACAAAATATTAAGATTTAAAGCATTCTCATATAAATAATTTAATTTTTAAAAAAAAGTATGTAATATATATTACATACGAGCCTCAATCAAGTACTAAATTTTTTTCTGAAAATTCGATCCTTTAAAAATCATATAAGAGTATAAATTATTCAAGTGTACTGCTGACTGTGCCGTAAACCTAAAATACAAAAGGAAAGCAATACAGAATAATTAATACATGAATATAACTTTGTAATTTTGCCTTGTAAGCTCTAAGTTCTTTCTAAGTAAATGGTAAATAATAATATGTTTCTTTATTTAATTAATTT